>WOUA01000059.1:0-210618 GCA_021397985.1 Sporothrix dimorphospora
CCATAGGTCCGCGTCGCTCGCCGAGGCCTTGTATAATACGGTCCGCCAGTGGCGCGTGCCGGCCTGACGGAGGGCCCATCACAAGGATTTTATTTTAGAGAGCCTTAGCTTGTGTCTTGTCATAGATCGACAACATTTAACACGAACTGTTTACACTGTCCCCTGCGCCCCTATTCCCCGCTCCGCTACAAACCAACATCACCAACCCTAACAACCCTCACTCAGCAAAATGTACAAAAATGAAACGAAAAAAAAATTAAAATAAAACCAAAGGCCAGAAGTCCGATAATGACGTCGGAAATCCCCACGATGGCTTAGGAAAGGATCAGGTGCGCAACGATGCATCAGCACCCTTAATTTGTTATTGGTATCGTGGTCCCCCTTCTGCTTCCTCAAAATCTCAACTGCTCTTCTCTTCCTTTTCCCTTTCTTCTTTCCGCACAATACTTCCTTCAACTCGATCAACAAATTAAATATTTCTTCAACACACTTCTTTTGTCACATCTTAACGGATTTTTCTTCTTCAACGATCCTTTACTCGTTATCGTGCACCCACATGCATCAACATCCATTCTTTTCCTTCTTGACATCCAAGTCTACACTTCTCTATCCAAGACACCATCATGTCTAGTGATAGCTCCGCTGCGGGTGTTGTCGCAAAACAATCACTAGCCTCCAAGATCATCAATGATGTGTCCTTTGTGGAGATCGACATCAACGACAACGGCAGTGACAACGGAAAGGCCGGTACTGTCGATGCTCTCGGCCCCTACCCCACGGAGGAGGAGCTTAAGACGCTTCGCCGCATCTCGGACAAGATCCCCTTCAGCATCTACGCCATCACAGCCGTCGAGTTCTGCGAGCGCTTCTCGTACTACGGCGTCATGGTCGTCGTTACAAATTTTGTGCAGTGGCCCATGCCCGCTGGCTCACTCACAGGAGCCTCACCCCACGGCCAGCCAGGTGCCATGGGCCTCGGTCAGCGCACTGCCACCGCCATCACCACCTTCAACGTCTTCTGGCAGTACTTTACGCCGCTGATTGGCGCATACGTCGCCGACACCTATTTGGGCCGTTTCCGGACCGTAGCCCTAGCACTGGGCATCGACATTCTTGGCCACATCATTCTGCTCGTCGCCGGCCTGCCGCCGCTCCTCACGGATACACCGGCCCGCGGATCCCTTGCCGCCCTGATTATGGGTATGCTCATCATCGGCGTCGGCACAGGCGGCTTCAAGCCCAATGTCAACCCGCTGGTCGTCGAGCAGGCCGCGTCGTCTCATATGTACGTGCGCGTGCTGCCCAAAACCGGCGAGCGTGTCATTGTCGACCCGGTCGTCACGTCGTCGCGCGTGTTCCACTACTTTTACATGTTCATCAACATCGGCGCCCTGATCGGCCAGGTCGGTATGGTGTACGCCGAGAAGTACGTTGGCTTCTGGTTGTCGTTCCTGCTGCCGACTATCATGCTGTGCATCTGCCCGCTTATTGTGTGGTGGGGCCGCAAGCGGTACATGCGCGTGCCGCCGCAGGGGTCGGTGCTGGGCAAGGCGTTGCGGCGGTTTGCGCGGGCCAACCGGGGCCGGTGGTCCATCAACCCCGTGGCCACCTACCGCGCGCTCAACGACGGCACCTTTTGGGAGCGCGTCAAGCCGTCGCAGATCGCCGCCGCCGACCGCCCGAGCTGGATGACCTTTGACGACGCCTGGGTCGACGAGGTGGCTCGTGGCGCCAAGGCCTGCGCCGTGTTCATGTGGATGCCCTTCTTCTGGCTGTGCTACAACCAGATGACGAGCAACCTGATCTCGCAGGCTGCCGTGCTGAGCCTGGGCGGCGTGCCCAACGACGCGCTGCTGTCCATCGAGCCGGTCTCGCTCGTCATCCTGATCTTGCTGCTCAACGAGGTCGTCTACCCGCTGTTGCGCCGGTACCGTGTGCACTTCACACCCATCAAGAAGATCACCGTCGGCTACGCTGTGGCTAGCGTGACGATGGCCTACGCCGCCATTCTGCAGCACTACATCTACCATGAGAGCGTCTGTGGCTCGTACGCGACGGGCAATCTGCCCAGCGGCGAGCGCTGCCCCAACGTCCATATCAGTGTCTGGGTGCAGGTCGGCGCGTACGCGCTGTTGGCGCTCGCCGAGATTTTGGTGTCCACGACCTGCCTCGAGTACGCCCAGTCCAAGGCGCCCAAGAACATGCGCTCCATGGTCCAGGCCGTGTCGCTGTCGATGAACGCCATCTCAACCGCGCTGGGTTTCGCCTTTGTCGCTCTGTCGTCGGACCCGCGCCTGGTCTGGAACTACGGCGTCATTGCCGTGCTGGCCGCCATCGCGGGCACCGGCTTCTGGTTCACGTTCCGTGGCCTCGACAAGGAGGAGGATCGCCTGAACATGCTGCCCAACGGGGCGCTCAAAGGGGGTTCGCCCGCCGAGGTGCAACAGCAAGCCGGCGAGAAGGTAAATGCGGCTGCTTAAGCTGAAGCAGGAGGCGCAGAACGCATGTTAGGCGGCGTTTGGGAACCTTGTGAATTTCGTAGCCATTTCTCTCGCGTCCGACCTTTTCTGCTCATTTTACAAGCAATATGTCATGTCCGAAATATACTAGAGAAGAAACATGAAAAAACATCAATTTGTAATCTTACATACCGAAATGCAGCTGAACGTCGAGAGCCGCAGCCCAACTGCAACGCGTCGACTGCAACGCTGTTCTCACCGTGTGACTCGCGACATAACAACCCTATGATGCCTGCGATGTTATTGGGGAAAGATCCCGGCAACAACTTGAGTCGCATTGGACCGGGTGTGGTGGGATGAGGCGGTCACAGCGGGAGAGTGGGACAGGGAGGAATGTGGTGGTTGCTTTCGGCTCCTATTCGTTCTTTCCTCCCCTGGTCCGCGCATGGCCGCCCTTTTGTTGTTTCTCGGTTGTCGTTCATTCCTTCCCTTTTCAACGCCATATTTGACCTTCATTGGACCGGGCTTCGTTTCCGTCGTTCTTGCCTTCCTTCGTTCTTGCCTCCTTTGTTCTTGCAGATTTCCCTCTTCCTTCTCCTTTTGACGTTTCTTGTCTCTCGCTCCTTCCCTGCGTCTGAGACAATGCCAATTTTTAATCCAGAACCAGCCAGACCACCCCACATCTCCACTTCGTAGTCGACGCCCGTTGACACCCACTTTCTTTGACTTCAACATTCTCGCGACGAGGCTCGGAACTTTCCTTTACTAATTAAAAGCAGTACTGGCCTCGTTTCGAGCTATTCGAGGGCCCATTCGACTAAAACAAGGCTCAGCCCTCTCGGCCACCACCAAACTAAACTGCCGCCACGGGCACTTGTGCACTTTTGGGATGGCAGTGCTCCTGCAGCGTGCGACAAGCGCTTGCAAGCGTCACTCCTGAGCACATCTCCCCAGCTCTCCAGCTGCTGGACGGTCCAATCGACGGACCTTGATCTTCAGCCGTTTCCAAACAAGGCGACACACCCAATATTTTGTGCACCTGGAACAGTCTGTGCGGGGCTTCGTGAGTCCTTGCCCGCCGTCAAATTGGTAGCTACGACGTACGGAGCACTTTCTGGAACAAAAAGTGTGATTAGAGAGAAGAAACTGGGCAACCGCTGAAACGAAACAGCGCTCTTTTCGTTCGGACCACTCCCCGCCTGTCCATCGTTGTCCCGCTTTCGAACAGCGCCAAGACTCTGTGCGAAATGAAGTGGCCGCCTCGTGCAGATTTGGTGCAAATCCTTCTCGCCTTTCGCCTTTTCGCCTTCAGCCCCCATGCAGCATGTCAGCCGTGGGTGCCCATCAGCCTGCTTCCAGGTTCGTGACAGCCTTCTGAAGACCCCCTGTTCCCCCTCCTTGTCACTTTGTGAGGCCCAACCTCGAAACCTGGGATCCTCCCAAGGCCCTAGGCTCGCCCCAGTCCCGTCCCTCATGGAGCCTCCTGTTGGGACCCCCCTGTCAACGCGGCCAATCACTGCAAAGTAAACACGGCCCACCATCCATCGTGGGAAGGAAAGAAAAGATGGTTGGCAGGGTCAGTGGCTCAGTGGGCAGTCGGCGAGCCAGGGTGCCAGGAACTGGCAAGCGGCTCTGGAGCATGGGAACGCGTTCAGGGATCAGAAAACCTACAAAGCTCCGAGATATCCTCAACAGCAGGCCAGCCCTGGAGAATCTCACACGAAAAGGAAGGAATAAAAACACAGAAAGCGACTCTCTTGTTGCATCTCCAACGTCGATCTTCATCCGTTTGCTTCTTGTTTGCCCCAAGATACCCCTCACGGCCCGCTCTCGTCTTACCCTTGTGTTTTCATCACCATATCACTACTATCAACACCGCGCGTCTTTTCCCGCGTCCGACACCGGTGCTTCCCTCAGCGTACGGTTGCACCCTCGACTGTGAGGCACCGCAGCCATGTCCAGCAACAGCACGAACGGAACAGGCAGCGGCGATTCTGGCGGCGGCTCCGATAACGAGCTGATCATCGCCATCGTGGCGCTGGCCATCTCCGTCGTCGCCCTCATCATCGCCGTCCTCCAGGCCCTGCAGCAGTACTTTAGTTCTGCCGAGGGCTACGCGTCGTGCAACGAAAAGATCATCGGCGGTTGGTCCAAATTCACCAAGCGCAAGCTGATCGCAACACAATTTCGCCTCGAGGTGCGCTTTCGGGTACCTGTCATTTTTGTCGCGCCGCCGCAGAACGTCTATGGCCCGCTGGGCGACGACGACGCGAAGGAGATTGTATACATGGACGGCTCCGTCGACAACTACCGCAAGACACACACGTGGACCCCCGAGGAGTTTGACATCAAGCAGAAGTCCAGGCTCCAGGGCACCGACACGCGGGAGACCATCCGCACCGCCGACAACGAGCTGACCACCTGGCTCGCGCTGCTCATGGCCATCCAGCGCATGGAGCGCGAGTCGCGCGAGTGGCAGAAGCGCATCTGCAACCCTTATGTGCTGCCCGTGGAGCAGGCTTTGGCGCCCGAGGAGGAGCACAGCCGCCACACATTGGCCGTGGGCATGCAAGAGAAGACGCGGTCGTGGGACACGATGCCCGACGGCCTGAAGAAGCCCTATGCCACCACGGCCATATGCCACCTGGTGGAAATGGTGGCCATGCTGGGCATCTACTGGAAGGAATTTGACCGCAGCAGCAATCTGTATCGCGCGCAGGGCAACGGGTTCCTTGTCACGGGGTCCATGGTGCCGAATCTCGGTGTCACTTTCACCTTCGAGAAGGTCGGCAAGACTTGGTTCCAGGAGAACCGCATTGTACCGCACGACAGCGTCAAGCAGCTGTGCTTCGGTTTCTGCCCAACAATCTTCCAGGCTGGCCTCAAGACGCCACTGTACACGGACGAACCAAAGGACGAAGGCACGCTCCAGCTGGGCACGCCCGCCGAGGTGGCTGATACGCTTGTATCCTTTGGCTGCAACACGAACACGGTCAACTACTTCCGCCTGGGCAACGAGCACACTCGCTACTCGCACCTGTTTCCCGTCACGTTCGAGATGCTGGGCATGGTTGGTGAGATTCTGCAGGTCCGCCAAACCGCCTTTACGATGCTGCCCAACCCGACCTACTTCACATGGAACAAGTCTGCCTTTTCGCTCGTGGGCCTGATGCAAGCCCTGGGCCGGTCGCTGGACGAGGCCAATATCGAGGAGAACATGTTCCCGCGCGGCTCGCACCTGGCTAGCATCCGTGCCGACATCGACCACGTGATCACAGCGGCCAAAGAGGATGCGATCGCCAAGCGCCGCAATGACATTGGCCTTGCAGAAAAGCGCAAGGCGGACGAGGTCAAGAAGATGGCCGACGCTCACAACCATGCGCTGCGCAAGCGGCGCCCTGCAAAGGTCAAGCCGTCCAAGCCATCGGTCTTTATCCGCGGCTTTCAAAAGATCCAGCACCGTGCAAACAAGACACTGATAAGCATCGGCCTGATGGCGGACCCGGACGTCGTGGCCCTTGCAACGCACCAGCGCGAGCTGGTCCCCAACGTGCAGGGCCGCGAATCGTTCCCGCGCTACTTGGAGACCCTGCACCACGCCATCAAGCGGTGCGACCTGTTCCTGGAGCGGAACTACGACCTCGTGCAGCACGTGTTTGCTCTGCACATGCAGGAGGTGCTCTGCTACCTCAACTCCCGGCCCTATAGCCCTGACGACGAGCCGCACGATTCTCCCATCCTGAGCACGGCAGGGGGTAGACCGGGTAGTGGTCCTGGCGGTGGTGGTAGCCAAGCGGTACCGCCCGCTAGCCACCATGGCCGCGCCCGGCGTGAGTCGCGTGCTTCCCACCTGCCGCACATTTACTCGCCGTCGCCCGACAACGCCGAGTACTACAACGCCCAGTACATTCCGCTGCACACCATCGACACGGCCTCGTGGACCCTGCGCCACCGCCTGCTCATGAAGCTCTATGTCACCTTTATCCGCAAGCGGGTCGCGGCCATCCCGATCCCAGACGCCGTCTCCACCTATACACAAGTGCGCCCCGGCCGCGAGAAGATGATGGAGCTGGCGCGCCAGGACTCGTCGGCGCTGTCGGCCCTGGCCGAGGTGGCCGAGGGTGGCAGCGGTGCTGTCTCGTCCAGCTCGATTAACCCGCTTGTGACGGGCGCTGCCCCGTCGTCTTCGGCTCCCGCGTCGGCTTCAGCATCGTCCCCCGTTGAGACGTCGTCCCCCGTCACGGCGGCACCCGAGGCGCCCTCAGGCCCGTCGATCACGGGCGCCAACGCCGCGGTGGTGGCACGGACGCGTGAAAAGGACACGTTCACGCGTCCGACGACGGTGCGCGACATTGAGGACATTTGGTGCACGCTGACGTTCCGGATGATCTGTTGGCTGATGCTGCACGACTTCCACAAGAAGGACGTGCAGATCAGCAAGAGCGACGTGTACGACTCGCGGCTGGCCGTGTACATCCTGTAGGGGGGATGGCCACTGCGGGCGGGGGAAGCTTGTCATTTGTCGTATACAAGAAAAGAAAAGAAGAAGAGAAGCGCCTACTAAAACGGGGAAAGTTAATGGCATGTCGTACTTGGGAGTTTGAAAACTGGAGTAATGGGTCCGTGGAAATCACGGAGGGGAAAAAGAAACAAAAGCGGTAGCCGATAATGATGCTGCATTTCATACCAACAACATGATATCATAAAAACAATACCCCATAATTCATGCATTGCAGCTCGGTCTTTATCTATTGTCCGTCGAAGGGATGCCGATCTTACGTCGTCCCGTCTTAAGGTGGAAGCATGAACAGACGGCAGATGCATGTTTCCTACAAGTTTAACTATCGCCTTGTTCGGATTTAAATTGTCAACTTGCAGCGGGGAGTGGGGCGGCTCGGCGATAAAATAGGGCCCATGGCCGCCTAGCGTCCTCTAACAAGGTACGTCGTAGCTCGCGTTCCAACGGCTCAGGGCTCCGCACGCCAAACAGCACGCAAAACGTGCCCAGTGCCCACTTCGCTCTCCCTGCCTCGAAAGCCGCGTAATGGCGTCCACAAGGAAAACAAGCTTGCATGAACCTAACTGGCAACTTTCGTACTCGTCAACTATGACGAAGAAAGGTGGGAGCTCTTGTCGGTGTTTCAGCGGGGTCTCCCGACATAACCAGAGCGAATCCGAGCAGCGCATCTTAGCACTCAATGAGCTAACCATGCCGTGATCAGCCTGGGATGGGTTGCCGTGGGTGTGTCGGCATGGTATCAGTGGGCATAGCGCCGAGATGCACAAGGCCGATGTCCGACGTGGGGCCCAGAAAGCGGGCAAGGAAGGTGGGTGTGGAGCGAGAGATGTTCTTATAAGAGCTGCTGGACGCCTCGATGATGATCCATGACTGAGGCTCTCTTTATCTTTCATCTTCTATTTTTGCATCTTGTCGTATCATCATATCCATTAAGCTGTTCTCGACCTTGCACCTTGCCCTGTTTTCAACTACAACCTTACAGCCTCCCAACTCGCCATCATGTCGAACCATCACCGGCCCGACTTTGTATGTCTTTGCATGTTGTCGTTGTCCTTAACCCGTGCCCTCCGTGCTGCATATTGTTAACACCCTCTCTTCTCTTAACAGGCCAAAATCGTCGCTGAGCGCGCCGCCGGCCTGCACCAGCACATCCTGGCCCTGCCCGCCGACCAGCAGGCCGCCTTCCAGAGCGATCCGAAAGCCCTCCCCGCCGCGATTGAGAGCTACGCCAACGAGAATGGCGTGCCCATGCTCTTTGGCCCGGCCAAGATGGCCCAAGCCGTCGCCGCCCTCTCCACCATGCCCGTCGCGCCCCGTGTACTCGTCGAGTTTGGCGCCTACGTCGGCTACTCTGCCCTGCGCTGGGTGACGCTATTGGAAGAACTGAACAAGGGCGACACCACCGGCGTCCACGTCTACACCTTTGAGCTCGACCCGGCCAACGCCCAGATCGCCCGCGACTTTGCCCAGGCCGCCGGCCGCGCCTCGCTGATTACCGTACTGGAGGGGCCGGGCGATGTTTCCCTGACCAAACTGGTGGCCGACGGCGTTATCCCCAAGGGGTCGGTCGACGTGGTCTTCATCGACCACTGGGAGCCCCGCTACAAGCCGGACCTGCAGCTGTGTGAGTCGCTGGGCGTGCTGCGCGTCGGGTCGCTCGTCATTGCCGACAACACGGACTTTCCCGGCGCGCCCGATTACGTGGCGTACGTCAAGAACGGCGGCAGCGGCGAGCCGGGTGCGGTGCGCTTTGAGACGACGTCGTACGAGGCGGACACCTCGGCAGAGCCGCCCCGGAAGCGGCCGATCGGCGGCGGGTTCGGGGGCCCCGGTGGCCCCGGTGGTGGCGGTGGTGGCGGTGGTGGCCGCAGCCGGCCGGTAAGTCAATACCCCCTGAATTCATCATGGCCATGATACAAAATTATTTGCTAACATTTCGTAGAAAATTGTCGAGGTCACAAAGGTGGTGTCTCTGGGATCGTAAGATACTGGGGCTCGACTGTGGGGATGTGACTTATTCAGCCAAGAGACGCTGGTATCTGTCCGCTGTGGAAGTTGTTAAATGGCGAAAATGGCCGGAAACGAAACAAAATAAGATCAATCGATATCTGCAATAAAGGAAATGAGGCACTTACAATTTGAAAGACTTTGTAGACATCCATACCTGTTGTTCGTAGTTTGTATGCTGTAACACGTCACAGCGCATCCACAGTAGGGGGGCATTCTGCCGGACTGTGCGCTATCTGGCAGCTCGATCAAGCTGAGAGCAGCTTGATCGAGCTGGCCAATGGAGGGGCAAGCATCTCAACCCGAACGCTAATCGCGTTTGATTAGCTCTGGCTTGGTTACTGTTGGAAGCTCTCAAGCAGGCCACTTCCCACCTCCGTCTCGTGCCATTCCTAGTTCCAGGCAAGCTTTCTTCCTTCATCCTTCTTTTTCTCATACTCTCTCCTCGGAACGCACCCCTCCCCCACCACCATGCCTACATACTGCATCATCGGCACGAACCGCGGCATCGGCCTCGAGTTCGTGCGCCAGCTTGCCGCCTCCCCAGACAATACCATCATCGCCACCACGCGGCCCGACGCCGACCGCACCGACCTCGAGGCCGTTGCTTCGCCCACGACACACATCTTGGACTGCGACACCGCCAGCGTCCAGTCTGTCCACATCTTCTCCAACAAGGTCGCGCGCAACGTCTTGGCCGGCAACAGCGGGCCCTCCCATACAAAGATCGACTTTTTGATCGTCAGCGCCGGCATCAACGGCACGCCACCGGACCAGGACAGTCTGTCGCTCAACCCCGTCTTGCTCAGCGAGCAAATGGCTGTCAATGTTGTCGGCCCGGCCAAGGTCGTCGAGTTCTTGGTCGACCGCAAAGCCTTGGCGCCGGCCGTGCGCATTCTCAACATGTCGTCGGGCCTCGCCAGTTTGGAGCTCAGCTCTGCCATGGAGCCCCGCAAGAGCATCGGCTACAGCCTGTCCAAGGCCGCTCTCAACATGCTGACGGTGCACCAGGGCTACGACGTGCGCGCGCGCGGCGGTCTGCCGCAAGCCGTCGTCGTGGCCATGGACCCGGGCTGGGTCAAGACACGGATGGGCGGCGACGGGGCGCAGCTGGAGCCGTCCGAGTCGGTGTCCGGGATGCTGCAGGTGCTGCACGGCCTGAAAGATGAGGACAGTGTGTCGTTCTTTGGCCGGGACGGCAAGCGGAAACCGTGGTGAGCCGCGCCATATTCGTTTTCCTACGTAAATATTAATACCAGCTTTTTTTTTGGACCAAGCAAAGCATTTTTCTGAATGGACTGATCAAGATTGGGCGGACGGCTGCTGCTTTCAGGCTCATGTCCGGGGCAGGACTCGTTTGCCAAGACCTTGTGTATGCATGCTGATGATTTGGCGGGATTGAATATATCGTCCCGTTTTCATCCCCTCCTTTGCTGAGCCGATTAACCAGATTGCAGCTGTAAGGTTCTGATTTCATCCCAACAATCTCACTTACACGCACAATGGAAGAACAGGGGTGCCTGCACGATCTTGCAGCGTAAGCAATACGACACAACCGATGTATGGCATTCTTAGTGAAGAAACAAAAAAATGAATAAATGAAAAGAGAGACAAAGCGCAATAAAAGAGTGAAGGGTTGGGAAGAATCGATATGCTCTTACCAACGACAAGAAGCTGCCATCGCCAGCCTCAGTAATCCGACGACAATGGCTCCTTTCAAGACGCTCATGAGCTTGAGCTTGCTGGCTCTCGGTGGACCTGGACTGTGCAGCCCCAGCAGCAAGACGCAGCTAGGCCTCTTTGATTTTGAAAAGCTACAACTCGACAAGGCCGGCGTCGCTGGAAGCCGCATCCGATTTCAAAGTCATACTGGCAGCGACATCCCGCGGCCCATCGGCACCAATGTCACGAAACATGCCTGCAAGGCATTCCCCGGGAATGTAGACTGGCCGCACGACGACGTTTGGAAGGAGCTCGCCGCTTCGCTAAACGGCACGCTGCTCAAGCCGGCTCCGGTGTCGTCCGTGTGCTACAACACCACCGCGTACGCCAATTATGATGTGGCCTCCTGTGCCAACATCACGCAGGGCTGGGCTACCGAGTTTATCCGCATGGACCACCCCATCGAGCCGGTGTCGCCCATGTTCGAAGGTCTGACGTGTCTGCCACCAACACCCGGCGTGGCCAGCACCTGCACGCAGGGCGGCTATCCTGTGTATGTCGTCAACGTCTCGACCGCGGCGCATGTTCAAGCCGCCGTCAACTTTGCCCGCAATGAGAACATTCGCCTGGTTGTGAAGAACACCGGCCACGACCTGTCGGGCAAGTCACTGGGCGCCGGCTCACTGTCGGTGTGGACACATGTAAGTGAAAACTGGCCTCAAATTCAGCTACCTTCGTCTTGATTTCTGTACAGCTGACACGATAACAACTGGCAGGGCCTCAAAGACATCGCCTTCACAGCCAACCTTTCCATGAAAGGATATTCAGGGCCTGCATTCAGGGTCGGTGCCGGCGTCCAGGCCAGCGACATCCTCAAAGCTGCCGCCGATCACAAACACATGGTCGTGACCGGCATCTGTGATGTAAGTCTGAAGTGTTTTATTTTCGCTCTTCGTCAACAAATGGATCTAACCACAACACAGTCGGTCGGTATTCCTGGAGGTTACTCACAGGGAGGTGGCCACTCGCCACTCAGCTCCTTGCACGGCATGGGCGCCGACCAAGTCCTCTCGCTGCAGGTCGTCACTGCCGACGGCGAGTTCCGAACTGCCTCACCGGCCAAAAACCCGGACCTCTTCTGGGCCATCCGCGGCGGTGGTGGCAGCACGTTTGGCGTCGTCACCTCCATGATCATCAAGGCGTTTCCGGACGCGACGACCTCGGTGGCCACGTTCGACTGGGGCGTGCGTGAGAGCAACATCAGCCTCGAGACGTACTGGCTGGGCACTAGCAGCTACTTTGCCCACTTTGACAACTTCACGAAGAACGGACTCTCGGGCCAGTTCTTCATCTACCCCCAGGAAGGCCGGCCCCAGGGCGCCGACCCCGATGCCAAGCCGCGCACGTCCGTGGCACCCATGTTCGGCGTTGGTAAGACGCTGGCCGAGTTCAAACAGGCTGTCCAGCCCTGGCTCGACGAGATGACCGCTCTGGGCATCCAGATGAACACGACGTGGGCCGAGTTCCCGTCATTCTACCCGGCCTACTACAGCCAGCTGCCGCCCTCGGCCATCGGCGTCATGCCCTACAGCATGACGTACGGCTCGCGCCTGATCCCCCGTGCCGCCTTTGACCGCCGTGGCCAGGGGCTCAACGCCACCATGGCCGCCTTTCGCGCCCTAGCCGAGCAGAACCACATGTTCAACGGCTTCCAGCTCGCGCCCACGCTCGAGACGGGCAAGCCGGTTGGAGATGACGGCAACGCCGTACTGCCCGCCTGGCGCGACGCTCTTAGTCACACCATTGTCTTTGCGCTGTGGCCCGAGGACTACAGTCCTGCGCAACAGATGGCCTTCCGGCGCGACTTTGCCACGGGCAGCCGAGGCATGCAGCTGCTGCGGGATGCGACGCCCGGGTCTGGCAGCTACATGAGCGAGTCAGATCGACTGGAGCCCAATTTCCAAGAGGCCTTTTTCGGAAGCAACTATGCGCGGCTGCTGGCCATCAAGAACAAGTACGACCCGCAGGGTGTCTTCTTTGCGTCGGCCGGCGTCGGTTCCGAGTTCTGGAAGGTGCATAGTGTCGATGACCTGCCCACCGAGAACGGGCAGCTGTGTCGAGAGCAGTGAGGAAGGGGTCGGACGGAGTGTGTATTGAATTGAAATGGGTAGAAAAGGGAAGTGGAAGAGAACGAAGAAAAAAGTGTTTGGAATTTAGTTAAGTAAAGTGAGGAAGTAGATCAATGCAAAGGAAGGAGGCACCGACGCTATTACCTCGTAATATGCAGTCAAAGTGCGCCCGGGTGCAGTGCTGTTATGTTTCCATATCAGGAAAGAGCAACCACAGTTACCCCTTTTGAAAATGTATCTCAAGGAAGGTGTGCTCGTGTCATGAAGTCGATGCCTTGCCGCCTCGTCGACACAACGCTTTTGTCGTGTCTCGTGACTTGTTGCCGTTTCTGTTTTGTTTACTCCTCTTTCTCTTTTCTTCTCCGTTTTCCTCTCTTCTTTTCTTCTCTTTCTCTTCTTCCTTTTCCTTCCTACATATTTTTATCACCCATCCTCCTACAGCCCATCTTCGTTTTTCGACTTCATCCTTATCCTAGAGCGTCTACGGACAGCAGCCTTTCCCTTTCTCTCTTCCTTTCTCGTAGCCTCTCTTGTTCTTTCTTTACTTCTTTCTATTCTCCCTCTGCCTCCCCATGAGCTCGGACCAGCCGACTCGCTCGCTGAACACGTCTTACTCGTCCCCGTGGTTCAAGGTCTCTGTCTCACTTGACATCCCCATGACGGGCCCAAAGGCCACGGTAGATGTCAAGATGCCGACTGCAAATATGGCTCCAGCCAAGGATGAGTCGGACTTTCTGTTGACCAAGTCGGTGCTTGAGATCGTGCCCCAGACAATCTCGGCCACAGACCTCATGAAGGTCCAGCTTGCTGCTCCTCCCCCACCGCCGCCACCGTCACCTCCGGGATCAATGTTCAACCGTTTGTTTGAGATCGTGCAACTGGGGGTCGCGCGATTTTTGGCTTGCCGGCTGTGCTGCTGTTGCAATCACTCATGCCGCGTCTTTCACCACTTTTTGTGCTGCCATCATTGCTGTTGCTGTTTCCTCTTGAGAGGCCTCGGTCCGCTCGCGATGGAATTTGCCGTCTTTGCCTTTAAATGGATCCGCTACTCTTAGGTGGACATTGTGACGATCCTGACATCCACGACGACCGCCGGCATTGTGAGTTCCCCCTCTCCGTCTAGTTGTGTATTTATCTATTTGTCTATTTTGTTGTTCTCTTCTTTTCCTTACCGATCTCCCTTCCAACCCGGCCACCTGATGTTAATAGTTAGCTCTTCCAGCTGTACCTTTCCAAACCACCGGCGTCTCGCTCGTTCGCCGTCTTCAACCAGAACAACGACGTTGTCTACCCGCAATTTGCCTTCCCTCTGCGTGATGAGATCCTTCCATCGTGGCTGGCCATCCTTTTGGGCCCCTTCGTGCCCGTGGTTATCCTCCTGCTTCTCCAGGTGTACGTTCGCTCATTCTGGGACGCCAACAATGCTATCTTTGGCGTACTGTACTCGCTCAGCAACTCAGTCGTCTTCCAGGTCATCATCAAGTTGCTCATTGGTGGCCTTCGTCCCCATTTCCTAGACGTGTGCAAGCCAGACCTATCTCTCGCCAAGATGCTTCCCCCACACAAGTCGGCTTACAACGCGGCCGGCTTCAACAACATGTACTACACCCGTGAGATCTGCACTGGCGACCCGCGGCTCATCAATGACGCCCTTTCGAGCTTCCCTTCTGGCCACACTACGGCAGCATTTGCCGGGTTCGTCTTCCTCAGTCTGTACATGAATGGCAAATTCAAGATTTTCTCGCACCAGCACACGCAGCTGTGGAAGATGCAGCTATTCTACGCGCCAATTCTCCTGGCCACGCTCATTGGTGGTGCGCTGACCATCGACGCTTTCCACAACTGGTACGACATCCTGGCCGGCGCAGTAATTGGCACGACGATGGCATTCAGCGCTTACCGCATGACCTACGCGGCAGTCTTCGACCCCCGGTACAACCACATTCCTCTGAATCGCAACCAGCCCTTCGACTACGACGCCATTGTGCCCAGCCACTCTGGTCTCACGCACCTAGACTATAGCAGACTGTGAATGTGGGCTGATGGTGCTGGAAATTGGGACGAACTGGTTTGAATTTTGCGGCTTGACTATGTACAGTACAAGATCCTTGTTACTCTTGTCTTCTCGCCTCCGTCAGAACAGTCCATCCATGATTGAAAGCTTGTCTGGTCCTGTTTACGAGAGGGCCGCGACAATGGAGTTGTACGCCGCCTTGGGCGCGTAGCTAGAGTCGAAGAGCAGGGGGTTGCCCGAAGGTCTCCACGAGTCCTAGGTTAGTTAGCATATGAACAGCCTGAGAAATAAAGAATGGAAATTTTGGAATAAAGAAGAAAACGTACAGGGTCGCGAACACCCCAAACAGTGATGCCGACGCATTTCGGCTCAGCAACGCAGCCCTTGGTAATGGTGCCGTAGTCGGCGGCGTTGTTGCCCTGGATATCGAGCTCTGTAACAGCAACCTCCTTCACTCCAGCACCGGCCAGCGCCTTGATGGCAGCGGCCAAGTTAGCACCGCCACCTGCGCTGATGTGGCCCTGCGAGCCAATACCGTCAATGGGGACGCCAGCAGCAATCCATTTCTTGACGTGGGCAACCATGCCGTTGGTAAGCTTCGCGGCGCTCGGGCTGTCGAGGTTGTAGTCGTTGATGTACAGAATGGCGTCCGGGTCAGCAGCGCGGGCGGCCTCAAAGGCGATCTTGACAAAGTCCTCGCCCAGCACCTGCGAGAACACCGAGTTGCGCAGCGAGCCATCCTCGTTGAAGATCTCGTTGCACACGTCGTACCCCCGGATCTTGCCCTTGTAGTGCGTCATGATGGTCGTGATGTGGTTCTGGATTACCGCCGTCAGCTTGGCCTTGTCGCGGATCTGGCTCACCCACCCGGCCAGTTGCGAGTGCCACACAAACGTGTGCCCGCGGATCGTCTTGTTGTGCTGCGTCGCCCAGTCCACCAGGTAGTCCGCCTGAGTCAGCGTGAACGTCCCCTGCTTGTTCTCTGTGCTCTCCCACTTCATGCTGTTCTCCGGTGTCACCTGGCCAAAGTTGGCCTCAATGATCGCCGCGTTCTTGCCCGTCGTCAACCGGCCCTGGTCGGTGCACGTGCCAAAGTACACCTTGCCCTTGGCCTTTATGAGCGCATCGATGCTCTGGGTGGCCTGGCGCGGCGAGACTTCGGGCGCGGGCGCGGCGACGGCCGCCAGCGGGGCCAGAAGAAGGAGGAGCGTGGACTTCATTTTTGGAAAGAGATGAATTAATGGATATATAGGGGGTTAACGAGCAAGAATCCAGACTCGGCACAGTTTCTAGGAACCAGGGGAAGAGGCTGTCTTTATGTTTCTTTAAACAAGGACTAGTCAGGCCCACGAACTCCTCTTATTCCTCCATCCTCTCCTTGATGATGGCCTTGTAAATTGTGTTTTTACTTTGTTCCTCTATTTGGCTAAACAAAATACGCCGCTCATATTCCATACAGCAATGGCTGGGCGTTTTTCACGATGCTTGGTCTTTGTATACGTCCTATTGGTGGTAGCTGCCCGTTTCCAGTGTTCCAGCAGGCGGCAGACGGCACACGTTTTTCGATGCCAAGAACACTCGCGATCTTTGTAATCCTTTCGTTGAGGAGGACTTCTCACCACTTTATTCCTTGATCTCTGAGACCTTCATTAAGTACTTTCGAAATGCGGAGTAGCGAAGCGTCACGTCCTTCCTCCGCTTTCCGATGTGGCTGTAATATGGGCGATTAGCCGCAGTGTGGGAAAGGGTGGCCCTATATGACAGCAATACTCGGATAAAGGAGGTCGTCTTGGCTGTGGAGAAATCAAAAGATGATCGTTGTGGTGGCACACGAATGACTTGACAAAAAACATAGATGGCATATGGTGAAACGGGGGCAAGAACAAAAAGTAAGGAATAAGGTACGCCTCGACGTCGGCTGTCGATTCCGGGACATGAACCCCATCCAATATAACTTCTGTTATGGCTGTGGGATGACAAGACAGCTCTGGTTTATTATCTACATTGGCGCGTTTTGTCGACGGCTCCCATCAAAAACATATTAAACGGGTTCGGACGAAAACCTGGCGATTCGAACCAAATGCACGCCGCGAGGCCGTGCTTGGGGACTGCTGACGACCTGCGATATTGATCCCAAGAAAATTAGAGGCATGGTTCTTGGGGCACAGGAAGCAGCGGCTGCAAAAGCCTTTTTTCCCATACTCTCTACTCCCTTTTCACTGCTCGCCGCGGACCGTGTTCCTCCCTGCCCTGTTTCTTCCACGCACAAACAAATTGTTGTTCCGTCAATCAGACCCCCGGAGAGAAAAGACTCAAAATATCGTAGTAAAAAGAAATAAAATAAGAGGGAGAAAAAATAAGTTGTACACCAGATGGGTGCTCCATTGTTCCTATGTACTTTTGTCAAGGCTAACTGTCACATGTGGTGATACGTGATGTTCTACCGCTCCTTGGTGATCATGGCGCTCGCACCGGCACCCTTGCCCTTGACCAGCACGCCCGCCTTCTGCAGGATGCCGACGCAATTCTCAATCGTCGATAGGCTCACGCCGCTTGTGTTCGTAGGGAAGCGCACCGTCTTGAGCCACTCCCGTGCATCCTCCTCCGAGTAGTCCAGCTCCGTGCTGATGTACTTGACCGACTCCTCCGGGTTGGCATTGAAGTGCGCGATGCCCTGGTCCAGCTTTGCAAACAGGTCCTGTAGCTGCGCGTCTTTGTCGGGCGAGCCCACCACGGCCGTCGACGCCACAATCTTCCAGCTGCTCCACGGCGTGTAAATCTCGCCGACGCGCTTGATCTCCTGGTTGTCGTAGTACCGCTTCGACGTAAAGTGCTCCCACATGAAAAAGTCTGCCGCGCCCGAGTTGACCGCCTTGCGCAGGTTCTCAAACGTGTTGAGGATCACCGTCTCCGAGAACGGCTTGTTGTCGGCCGGGTCGGCCGCCGTCAGCCAGCCCTGCTGGTCCGCGAGCACAAAGCCCATGACAAAGCTGCCGGAGCCGATGCGCGACACGCCAATCTTGCCGCCCTTGAGGGCGTCAACGGACGTAATGTCGGTGCGGTCGAAGCCGCTCGAGATGGCCCAGCACAGCGGCGTCTCGACGTAGGTGCCCACGATTTGGTAGCCGCCCTGGCCGGGCTCCTCCTTGCCCAGCCCGGCCACCCAGCCCTCGGTCAGGCCAATGCCGACGTCAATGTCGCCGGCGCGCAGGGCTGTGATCATGTGGCCGGTACCGGAGGGATACGGGATCGTCTCGGCATCGAGACCAAAGTGCGTCTTGGCGTAGTGGATGGGTGTCGAGAAGTGCTCGGGCACGTAGCCGACACGGAGCGGGTTCGAAGCGGGAGAAGCCATGATGATGTCGGACTCGGAGAGGTAGCACACGGGCGAGAACATGGAGGACTCAATGGTGGTAAGAGGTGGAAAGGGAGGAGTCAGCGAAAGCGAAGACGAAAAAAGGCGTGCTTTTCAGACGCGGAGATAGGCCGACCGACAAGAGATCCCGCAGAAAGTCGAGGGGGGTCGAGCCGGTTGGTGCTCTTAGCTCGGTTTGGCGGCATGTTGACAAGCCGTTGCGCCGCGCGGGACAGCTAAAACCGACAGCTCAGAATGCGCTAAGGTGCATGCCCACGGCAAGGCTTCGTAGTAGCCTTGTTTAGACGATCCCTAGACTACTTTGTTCTCATGCGTCTGGAAAGACAGTTCGTCCACGAGCAATTCCTTGCAAATAAATGGGACGAAAGGAAAACAGGAGGGGCAGATCAACCTTGAAATGTGGTTCTCGTCGCCCTCTGGAGCTTCACGTGGGCTTCTGCGATCATCTATCGGTCGATCAACGGACGCACAATTAAACGCTGTCTACGGAGCAGAAAGGGAGTAATTGTGAGCACGGGCATTTAACCCATCGCTCTTTCCATCTGATAGCAAATGTTACAGATATGATCGAAAAGGAAGGATCAAAGCTCAGCTCAGCGGTGGAGGGTTTCTGGGGAGAAAGAGCGACCCCCACACGACAAGGGGCAACAGTGAAGCTACTAAATTCGTCTTCGCTCTTTGGAATCTGTTGGCCGGCGTGGCTCTGGTTCTTCACGATCTGCAATCAATTCAAAACTACCTAGCATAAGACTGTAGAGTCTGTATCCAAATTTCACATTTATGTCTCTTTTTCGCGTTTGGTACGGTAGGACGTGCACAGCATGAGCTTTTTTTCGTGCCTGCCAAACGCGGGGAAACAAAAGTCGTGACGTCACGTTCAAGTACAAATAACTGCACATGCCTGTCGTTCCTTCCGCGTGTCGTATGCAACAAGCCTCAATTGGCAGCTGCTCGTCCATCGCAGCTTCTGTTTGTTATCTTGCTTGTTTGTTTTGCATGCAAGCCACATACTCCGCTGTTTGCTCCTTCATTTTTCTCGCAGCTTCATTCCGGATGAGCGCTCACGTTTTCAGTGTTGATTGTGCCCCCTGGCGCTTTTGGCGCCCTTCAGACCCACCGCCAGAACACAATTTGGCGTATTGTCAACACAGAAAGGTCGCCGGAAGCTCCTTCTCGCATATCCGATACTTCCGATTGCTGGGGACATTCATCCTTTTTTCCTAGCCTCTGTTTTCTTGCCTCTCCTTTCTAACTTTCATCACGACTTCACACGCATCTCCTTCCGAACCTCAATTGCTCATTTATTGCGACATCATCGCGCCCTACGCGCGACACGAGTAACGACACCTACCAAGCCACTTAGATCCAAAAGCCACGCTCTCTAGGTAAGGTCATGAAAAAGATCGAAGCTCTCCTTCTGTTGCGAAGCTAGGGAGCTCGATCAGCCACGTGGACAAGCAACGCATCGCGACGATATCCCATGGCAAATACACGCACTGACCATTTTTGTATGTGTTAGATCGTTCATTCTACATTAGACGACCCCACGACTCAGCCTCGGATACGATCCAACAGATAACGCCGACCTTCTCCCCCTCTGCCCTTTCTGCGTATAAAAGTACACACCCCTCACAATCCTCGCACAACCCGTCACGATGGAGCCTTGGTCCACGTCCGATGTTACGAACCTTGCCGGCATCTACACGATCCTCTTCTGCATGGTTGGTGTCTGCTACATGATGTGCGATCCGATTGGCGGCTTCAAGCAACCACCAAAGGTGACGGCCGAGTCCGAGGAGTACGCCTCCGTACAGGCGCAGGCGCGGGCCCAGGCACACGCCGAGGCGGTCCAATAGGCGAGCCCAGCAGACGATCGGATCGTGAGCTGGATCGTGGGCGTGAAAAAAGGCGGGGGAGGCGGGCAGAAAGGAGAGGGGGGAAGGGAAGAGGCGGCATCCCGCAGAGTGGGCCAAAAAGACCAGGCGGACCAGATAACCAGCGCAAAAAAGATGGAACTTGCTGCACTGATACCACCCAGGTCTCGGGTCCTTTGCCCACACTCCCACAAACCATCGTGAAATGGAGGAGGGGGTACGAAGTACACATAAACAGAAGGCGACGATCCCTGCATTTGGGGGTGGGAGGCCTTGGTTGTGGGTTACCCGTTTGAGCTAGGAGGGCGGAGGATCATTAAAAAAGCAGGTTCGCGACATGGCAAAGGGGGAAGATCGTGAAAAAACGGGGGTGGGAAGCCGGACCAACAACGCACCATACCCAACCGTGCCGCTGGGAAGAGGGAAGAGCGGTGCCTAGTAGAAACTTGTATGCTTAGACTTTTTATCCTCCTGCGTGTAATAATATAGAATACTGCGAACGACCGTCAACGACGCCGGGTTGTATTTCGGACGAAAGAAAGGACGGGCCGAAGCGTTTGATGTTTATTGGTTTGACTTGAAATGCTTCCCATTAGCAGGCATAGAAACATTGTTACCGTGAATGGTTTGTCGAGAAGAGGTTTTCCGGAAAGACAGAAGTGAGTTGAGCTTCGACACAGCATCATTTGAATGAGAAACCTCACACAGAATGGAGAAACGGATGCGGAACGTCGAGAAAAAATGAGGATACATGGTGAAATTTTGAGTTGATGGCAAAATGAGTAGCAAAAAGCTCCAAAAAAGGAAAGAAAGAAAATGAGAAAGAGAAGACAATAAGAAAGAAAGTCGTTGATTGGGTTGGTTAAAAAAAAACACAGACAGAAAAAAAGAGATTTGCGCTCTCCTTTTTTTTCAAGTCTGTTGACTACAAAAAGAACTTCCGATCGAGGAGGGATTCGAACCCCCAATCTTCACAGCCGAAATGTGACGCCTTACCATTAGGCCACCCGACCACGCACGTGGACAAGAATTTGCGCTAAACTGTCTTCTAAAGCGCACTGCGGGCATCCATCGAAACAAATTGGTTGTTTTCGTCTACTAACACCAGAATAAAACAGACCAATAAGAACTACGATTTGGAAATTGGTCCCTCGGCCTCTGGACACCCATACTGCTTTTTAATACATGTATCTTCTTCTCACTTGCTATGCATTGCTATTTTGCCTAGCTTGATGCCGCTCATGATGCTAGTTTACTCCAGATAGCGGCGCCTATTTTGCGCAGTTCTAGCACTTACGATGGGTGAGCAGCTGCCCAAATACTGCTGTCTTCGCCAATACGGGATGGCTATTTTGAAAAGATTTTTTTTTGTAAATAAGGCGACGCCTCACTAAAGGCAAATAGTCCATGATACAGCGGTGCCGTGCTTCGTAGAGGGTGTGTAAGTCTTAGGTTGTTTTTCTGGAAAAAAAAAGATATCATTCGCCGTCTCTGCCCATGTTGCGGCTCCGGTCGAGGTTGTCCAACGGTGGGACGGTGGGGCAGTGGGACCTCTGAGTAACTGCCCGCATGAGAAGGTCTGGAAGAGGCAATCACGAGACGCTGATACATCGAATAAAAACATGTTCAAATGAATATACGGGGAAGTGAAAAAAGCCTCAAAAGCACGATCGGGTGTGGCTTGTAAAAGCCAAGGTTACAGTCGCCATGGATCGTTCTCAACACGGAGCAATGAGGGCATCCACACACACCTTTTTTGCTGTCCACCGAGCTGAAGGTCGAAGCTTTGAGGCTTCTGGTCTCCTTTGGGCAAGTCGATGCGGGTGAATGTGTCTGAGTGAGTCTTTTCTCTAGAAACGTCTGTGCATCTGGCTGGCGCCGGCGCGTTTTGGCATCGACCTTTGCAGGAGATGGAACTATGGAGATACGTTCGTAAACCAATAAAAAAAAACACAAAAAAAAAACAAATGGAGAAAATCCGCCGTTGAAACTTTCGTTGAAATTCTTGATTCAATTGAGCATGTAAGGAACAGGTCCATCCATGGCCATGGAGAGCTCCAAGGATGTCGCAGCACAGCTGGAGCTGGAGAGCTAGATGAGCAAAGGGGGAAGGTGTAAGTGTCAAACGGACTTGGAGATCTAGAACCTTGTACGAGGCACTTGCAAGCGCGAGTTTTTTTCTTACATTTTATTTCATTTTCTTGGTCTTCATGCCGTATGCCGTTCGGTGTGCAGACAAGGCAACTGCAAGGAAAGGCGATGATCCATGGAGAACAGGGGAGCTTCATTTCCTCCGCAGATGTGTGCACGCCCCGCCCTCTTTTTCTTTGTCTTTCTCCATGGGGTCTCCTTCTTTCATGTTCTTCTTCTTCCCTCTCACCCCCGTCCTCCGTAGTTCGTATATTGTGACTCTTTGCGAGTTCCCGTAGGTTCTCCGGTCGTGTCTCCACCAGCATAAAGTGTGTTTTTTTTTCTCTCGTATTTTTATGGGGGTTGCTTGTCTCTTGCGGCCTATTCAAAACGTCGCCACATACTCCGTCCCATGTCTCTCCTCTCGTCAGAACCATGCCGGACAAGAACAAGAAAGGCGTGCAAGCTACGAGAAGGGGGTGAGAAATAAGCTTCGCCCTCTGTATTGTCGTTTCGCCATTTTTCGCCTGTTTTGACACACCTTTTGCCATTTTTTTCGACCCGTTTGTCGAACGTTAGCCTCGATACGGAGTACAAACCTTCTGGAAAGAAGAGGAAGTCGGCGTCTGATTCTACGAGCGCTGCTGGAACTTTCCGTAATTCTGCAGGCCAGTCAAACGCAACTTGGTGGGGTCTGTTCTGTCTGTCCCCGTCCCCTTCCTTCCTAACCCATTTGATTTGACACTAACACGCCCACCAGACGCCGCCTCAGGCGCTACGGTTGCGTATTTCGAGGAAAACGCTCCGTGGTCTGGGCCTTTGAGACTACCCCAGCAGAGCCCAGCCCCAATTCGGTCGGGGCTGCGCTACGGCGTTTGTCTCCCCTTGAGAAAGCCCCATACAGTGCAGAAAACGGAGTCTCTGGAGGGTTTGCCTCGAGGGCTGTTCGAAGGCAGTTCGAGGGCAGTGTTCGAGTCTCTGTTCATTGGTAAAGGAGGTCAATAGCATTTTCGCAAATATGGGTTGAACAATTTTCTGGTGAGATTGGTTCGACAAAACAGTTTGGAAATCTTTTGCAAATTTTGGTCGATTGTTTTCACTGTTTGCTGCGGTGTCTCATCCCACGTTGCCGTTCTTTTTTGGATCGTGAAATCACGATTTGATGCCCAGGCGCGCCCGACTGCGGCTGCATGGGTTAGGTAGTGTAGTGTGCAGGTAGTGCCCCCTTGGCTTTGTCCCCTTTTAGCGCACCCGCACCTCGCTTGTCGTTTCTTCACGATGCTTCACTCTTAACGAACACCACACCACCGGCACACACACACACACACCGGCGGAGTTCTCCGGGGTCGCATCCTTACGGGAGGGCCTGGCATAGTTTGCACCATCGTGAAAGTGAACGGAGAAGTTTTGGGTGTGCATCGTGGGGGCGGCAGAGAGCCCCCATATTAGTCAACATCGAAATGCGGAGTCAAACGTACGGCGTCTTTCTCACCTCGTTACGTCGTTTCTCCAACGACGTCAGGACTTCCATCGTAAAACGTCCTTGTTGCGACGCATTTTTGCATCAATCAACATGCGACTCCTCGTTGTCGATGCACTCAACAAAAGCCCTCACTCTTTTGAGTGCTACGCCCCGGGTAGAGCGGATGGCCATTCGCATCCTCAACCTCGCATTCGTTGCGACGTCTTGCTGCAGTTCGTTCCCTTTTTCTCGTCCGTCAAATTCAAACCGGGCCGGTCATCTGCTGGCCATCTTGTGTTGGTCATCCGATCTTCCTCGGCCAAAGCGAACGCTACGGGTACCTCGGGTGAGAACGAGCGAGAGGGGAAGGCCAAAGAAAGAGCAGAAGGGCAGAAGGGCGGAAGGGCAGAATGGCAAAAAGGCATCGAGGGGGGATACTGAAGACGCGCTCTGGAAAAGGAAAACAAGAGTCATACTTTGTTGGGGAGGGGGGGGGGCCGAAGCAGGAAAACCCTGCAAAGGATAGTCGTAAGCAGGTGCAGGCTAAAGAAAAGGGAAAAAAGGAAGCCCAAGATGTCGCAAGCGAGTTGGGGCAAGCGAAAAAACTTGCGAAGGACCTCAAGAGCATCGACAAGCTGGAGAGCGCGTTTCATGGTTCGCTGGCTGGGCGCTGCAACCCAACGCACTTTCGTGTACGACATATTACGGAGTCGTCGTACTTCGTAATACGACATACACCCCCTCTTTTTCTCTTCTCCTTCATTGAGGTCTGTTGGTGCGCTTCCTGGCGGTCTTCGTCCTCTCACAGGATTGCACCAGCTACCCCACCATTTTAACCACCCTGCCACCCTTGTTTTTCCATCTTCCCCCGGCGATCCTGAACGGCGCTAGCGCTCAGGTAGGCAAGGTGCTGCCGATTGCCATCGACGCCCCCTGTAAATATTATGCTCTGTCACAGGAAAAAGAAAAACGAAGCCACAACCACAACGCCCATCCAACGAGCCGCAAATCACCTTCAGTGGACACTGCAAGACTGGACAGGACATGTGAGCTAATCCCATTCCTGCCGGTCCGCTCGCCTTGTCTGTTCTCTCTTGTAACGTTCCTCTTTCTCTTTTCTTCTTTCCCTTCTTTTTCTTTGAATATTTTTTTTTTTTACTTTATTTTGTTTTCACGCCATAACAAAAACCTGGATCTCTCTGTGCATGTCCTCTTTTGTCATCTTCTTCTCCGTGAAGCTACGGACATGTGTCGTAAGATACAAATCTGACTCCGCTCCCAGCCGAAAGACAGCAGGGGATCCCACGCTAGTTGCTCCCCCCCAAAAAACATGTCTTGTGACCTCATGCCTTTTGTTACTTTCGCTTCACTTTCAAGTACAAGTATTTTCTATTTTTCGTTCACAGAAATTTTGTGCTGCATTGTTCTGAGTAGAGAGTTGTCCGGGTATCTCCAAGTTCCCCCCTTCCCTCCATCTTTGTCAACCTGTTCTTGAATCTTGGACATCAACAGGGCAGAAACTGCCCACCGACGCGGCACGCCATGCAGGGAAAATCAGGGAAATTGACACCCTTTCGAGCCTTTCTGCTCTCTTTGTAGTCGTACTTGTATATCCTGCATATACGGAGTATTACGCCGTGAGAAACGCGGCAAAACAACTTTCACCCGGGAGATCAGCAAGAATCATGCCCCTTGCCGGGCTCTTGGTAGAACCGAGCCTGTCTCACCACACGTTCACCCGTACGTTATGTGCAAAGTGAGAGATGGGCTTCGGTATCGTCGTCCTCGTTGATCTCTCCCGTGTGCTGGCACCAAATGCAAGTGAGAGACACAAACAAAGAAAGCAGGGGTTCAGTTCTAAATTGCAATGTCTTCATTCCTTTTCTTGCCTTCTATCTCGACGCTGAATCCCGTTGATTCCTGCCAGGCTGTTTGGCCTGTGGCCTGGTCGTACCACCGTCTGCAGCGTGCCCTCGTCGTTTTGCATCCATGCAAGATACGAGTCCTACACCTCTGTTTATTGTTTTTCTTCTCCCGCCCCAGCCTTCTCTACACCTCGTTTCGCACAGCATAGCCGCCGCGTCCGCACTATCGACAGATGCATCCCCCTTCTTGATATTTCTCTCTCTCTTCCTCTCCTCACCTCCATCCTCATCTCCCCATCTTCCTTCTCTTCGCTGTTTCTTGTTTAGCTCTGGTACGCCTTACCTCTTGCCTAACCTTGTACTTGGTTTCGCTCATTTTCTCGCTGCTTCTCAATTTTTATTGCCTCGTCCAGTTTTGTCTCCTTGTCCTTTCGAGGTCATCCGCCCTTTTCGACTTACACGCCCCCTCTGCCCCTTCTAATCTGTTGTTCTCTTGCCCGGCGGGCTTTTCTTTGTCGAGACATCTTTCTCGGTGTACGGAGCCCGAGTTACAGATGAAAAGCACGGTCGTTTTTATTTTCCTCATTTTCTGTATTTTTTTCTGCATTTTCTTTTATTTCCTGAGCTGTGTCTTCCTCTGCAGTTTCGATCCGTTACCCGTTTTGCGTCTTCGTTGGCGCCACGTTTGGCCCAACATGGAAGGTCTTTAACAGACGAGGCCCCCATAAAAACGGTAAAGGATTCCCCCCCTTGGGGCCCCAGAAGCAAAGCAAAGGATGCCCACTCCAGCGCCCCATGGGTGGCTTACACGTCGACCAAAAGCACAGATCTTTGCTGGACACGAGACCGATGACACTTTTTTCGGCCTCTTTCTGTCCACTTTTTGTCCTCTTTACTTATTTTTTTTTGTTCGTCTTTCTTTTTCTTCTTTTCGCGTCCCCCCATTTATTTTCGTTGCTAGCTCTGGTCTCGGATTTATTTGTGTTATTCGAACACGGTCGAGCCAGTCTTACTTTTTTGTTCCTTCGATGTTCTAGCTTGGCCCGGACCAGTTTCCATCGGCTGTTCTTTCAATCTTAGCTCCCTCCTTTCCCTAGCGTACTTGTACTCGTAGTCTTACTTTCCTTTCGGGCTGCAGCACTCTTCTTTCGTCCTTTTGCGTTTTCTTCCTGCATCGCAGGTACTTTTGGTGGCTGCCCTCCTCTTTAGTTTCCCTTTGGTGTTTTGCTTCTTTTTATTAGGGCCTTTTAGTCTCTTATTTCAAATCCTGCCCAGGCGTTCCTTTGTGGGGAAGGATGAGCTTGTCTCGAAGAAGCACGTCCCTCCTTCGTCTGCGCCTGCGCGCCTACGAGTACACACTGCGCGCCCTTTCGTTGTTTGCTTGCTTGCTCGTTTTGGTTCCTTCCCTCTCTCAGCCTGTGCTCTGTTTTCGTTCCGAGGAGCGAACGAGGCGGTGGCGGACACGCCGAAGCAAGCCCGTGAGCTGCCCACCTTTCCCCACACGTAGCGTGTCTTTGCCCCAGGGATGATCGACATGCACACGGGATGAGGGAAACAAACGGTCGCAAAGGGAGAGAAAAGGTTTACGACGTACTGAGTACGGGACGGCGTCAGAAGTCGGAAAAAGAGGCAGACGTAAAGCCAAGCCCATTGTAACCTTACAGCCTTGGCTGCCGATTATTACGATATTACGGCAGGCGGGCGGGCGATGATGGCGGCTGCAGCGCACCCGTGCAGGTGCCGAGCGTGATAGGCAGTTGCGAGCCAGCCAGAACAAGAAAGAAATGACGTTCGTACTGTGTGGAGAAAGCACAACACCGTGCTGAGCTTGGGGCAAAGCTTGGTCTTACCCGACTGGACCCCCGGTGGCCTTGTTTTTGTCTGTTGCGCGACCATACGCTCTGTCCCCAACATCACCGCGCGCAAGCATCGCTCTTGCCATGTCTGAGGCGCGTCCGGAGGTACTTGCCGTGATTCTACCTGTTTGTTTTGCTTTTCAACAGACGGGCTAAGAAGCAAGAGATGCAAAGCGTACAGAAGGTGCGAACGATGTTGGAGTGGAACGAGGGAAGGAAGAAGCAGCACGAGTCCGAAATAGGCAACTCAGAGCCAAGGCGTCGCCGAACACGCTTCGCGTCGTTTTTTCCTCTTGTCCCTCTTGCTTCTTTGACACCTTGTCGATATTTGCCGTTTTCGAGAAAGGAGACACTCTCGCTCTTTCCGCACCACGGCTCCAGCTCCTTTGTTAGCCCACATCGAGGAAGGCACTAACAGGCTAACACCGAGAAGCTCCTTCCCTGCCTCTCGACACGCCCTGCCCCGTACTTGCCCTTCCGTACGATGGTCCCTCCGCATGTCTCGCCATCTCCCCTTTCTCATCCTCTCCCGTATGCCGTAGCACGACTTCCCCGTTTCTCCTCCTTCTCGAGGGAGTATCCCCTCACTCTCTCCTCATCTCCATCCACACCCGCTTACATCCCCCCCAGCCCCATTCACATCCCCATCTTGCCCCATGATGCGCCCCCGGTCCCCCAGACAGGGTAGCTTTCTGCTTCGCCTGTGTGAGCAACCAACCGCTCAGCGGTATGCCCTTCACATCCCGGCCTCCTCTTTTCGAGCAGTTGCCAGTCGAGCCAGTTTCCCTTCTTTCTCGGCACCCCCCCCCTACTCTCGCGCCCTCTCCTCCTTTCCCCGCGGATCGCTGCATTGGCCAATTTACGCTCCATGCAAGTGTCCGCGCAAGGCGGAGACAAGATAGCATCAGAGAGCATCACCCGCGCGTACGTATAAAGAGAAATGATTGCCCATCACTTTTCTGTGGTCGATACCTGCTCGGTTCCTCTCTCTTCATCCCGACCTGGTCCTCTCTGATCAAGCTCCCTGGTTCTGGTGGCACGGGTCTGACTTGCTTTTCGACTTCGACTTCTATACTTTGCATCCCGCACTGTTTGACTTTGTAAGTCTGTTGGCCCCTTGTTATTGATTTTCAAGCATTACACATGCACCCAGTGCTACCTCTTATCAAGCTGCCGTCTTTTTCTTGTCCCGACGTCACCCCCTCCTTTTTCTACTCATCACTTTTTGGGGCTGTTGCTCTTCTTCCTTTTTTGTTCCCCGTCCCACCCCCCTCTTCGTTTTCACGATCTTTTTTTCTTCGTTCTCCGCACAACTCACATCGGCTCCACAACCCCCCCAAGGAGCACATGTTTTTTTTTTCTTTCTATGTGTCGTTCTTACAACACAAGCCAGCTTTATTTGTTATTAACACTCATCAATTTTAGACACACAGCCTTTGCCGGCTTTTGGCCCGATTAGGAAATTACCTGCTCCTTTGAGCTCCGACAAAAATGGCCGAGAAGATTGTGTCCAACGACCAGGAGGTCGTCAGCCACACCGAAGCTCCGTGAGTTTTCCTTCCTGTCATGTCCTAGTCACCAGCCAACTTTCTTTTTATACCGGCTAACATACACTTCCTCCACAATAGGAACAAAATTGAGATTGAGAAGAGCTCGGGCGAGAACCTCGCGCCCCAGGCGGGGGACATTGCCAAGCAACTTGCCGCAAACATTGAGGGCGAGATCCGCAACCCCCTGAAGGGCATTCCTCGCCAACAGCTCCTCGACGATGTTGCCCGCTTCCGTGTGGAGAAGGACCTCCCCGAGGAAATTCTCCCCTATCTCCAGAAGGGCGCCCTGGTCGCACAGAACCCCGCTCGCTTCGAGTCCCTCGAAGAGCTGGACGAGACCGACAAGGAGCACATTCGCAACGAGGTCCTCCACCGCTGGAGACACCCGTGGGCTCTGTACTACACCATTGTCCTGAACTCCATTGCCGCCGCCATTCAGGGTTGGGATCAGACCGCCTCCAACGGCGCCAACCTGGCGTATCCCGAAGCTCTGGGCATCCCCACCAGCGCCGGCTCCGCCTGCGGCCCTGACGCCAACGCGGGCACCTGCGCCAAGAACAGTTGGATTGTCGGTTTTGTCACCTCGATGCCGTTTATCACCATTGCCTTCTTGTAAGTCGCGTCCATATACTTTATACGTCTGGTGGTGCTGTCGCTAATGCCTCTGCAGCTCCGGCTGGATTTCTGACCCGCTGAACCACTACTTTGGACGTCGTGGCACAATCTGGATTGGTGCCGTTTTCTCTCTGCTCGCCCCCTTCGGTATGGCCCTTTCCCAGACCTGGGGCCAGCTCGCGGCCTCCCGTATGCTTCTCGGCATTGGCATGGGTCTGAAGGAAGTCACGGTCCCCGTCTTTTCCGCCGAGAACGCTCCTACCAACATTCGCGGTGGCCTCGTCATGTCATGGCAACTGTGGACGGCCTTTGGCATCTTCCTGGGAACCTGCGCCAACCTGGCTGTTGGTAAGGTTGGTGATATTGGCTGGCGTCTGCAATTCGGCTCGGCCATGATCCCCGCTGTGCCGCTTGTTCTCGGTGCCTTCTTCTGCCCCGAGTCGCCTCGTTGGTACCTGAAGAAGGGCCGGTACGAGAGTGCCTGGAACTCCCTGGTCCGTCTTCGCAACTCGAAGATCCAGGCCGGCCGTGACCTGTACTACATTCACGCTCTCCTAGTGCAGGAGGAGGTCATGGTCCGTGAGGCTGGCCTGGAAATCAACAGCGGCATGCTCACCCGTTTCATTGAGCTCTTCACTATTCCCCGTGTCCGCCGTGCTACGTGGGCCTCGGGTGTTGTCATGATTGCACAGCAGATGTGCGGTAGTACGTTCTACCGCCCTCACTCCCCTTCCTAAACTGTACATGATAAATTTAGGTACTAATTGGTCCAACAGTCAACATCATCTCCTTCTACAGCAGCAGCATCTTCGAGCAGAGTGGAATTAGCGCCTACACGGCTCTCTGGGCCTCTTTTGGCTTCGGTCTGATCAACGTACGCTTTTTTTTTCATTTGAAATCGCTCTATTTTGAGGATGCAAGGACAAAATTACTAACACCCCCTTTTTCTTAGTTCATTTTTGCTTGGCCTGCCGTCTTCACCATGGACACCTGGGGTCGTCGCGCACTGCTCATTTTCACCTTCCCGAACATGTTCTGGACTCTTCTCAGTACGTTTCAAACTCTTCTTTCCCACCACCCGATACAACACCCTTCTAACAATAAAACCCGTAGCTGCCGGTTTGTGCTACCTCATCGACGACAAGAACTCCCGTATCGCCGCCGTCGCGACCTTTGTCTACCTCTTCGCTGCCTTCTACTCGCCCGGTGAAGGTCCCGTTCCCTTCATGTACTCCGCTGAGGTGTTCCCCCTGTCGCATCGTGAGATCGGCATGTCGTGGGCTGTCGCCACCAACAACTTCTGGGCATCGGTTCTTTCCGTGACCCTGCCTCGCATGCTTACGGTCTTGAAGCCCGTTGGCGTCTTCGGTTTCTATGCGGGCCTCAACCTGGTCGCCCTGGCCATGATCTTCGTCTGCGTTCCCGAGACGAAGCAGAAGTCGCTTGAGGAGCTGGACTACATTTTTGCCGTTCCCAACCGTGTGTACGCCAAGTACACGCTGGGCACCGTCCTTCCCTGGTGGATCCGGCGCTGGATCTTCTGGCAGCGCAACGCCAAGTGCCCCGAGCTTTACCACGACGACAACGACCCGCGCGAGCAGAACGAGGGCGCGGCCTAAGCTTGCTCTGTGCATCCTGCATCTACAATTCTTATTTGTGAGGGGCAGACGTCACTTATTGAGGCACAAAGTTGCTACGGAGACCTTTGCACTCAATGCCCCTTGCAAGCATCGGATGTGCTCTTTGATGGGTTGATTGACCGTTGCCAATTTACAAACTGGGTTTTGGTCCAATGTAATTTGGAAACGATTGGATACTCCTCCTTTTGGTTTATTTCTGTTCGGATAATTAATACCCACTGTTTGATCTTGTTGTCTAGTAGTTTAGTTGTTATGAAGCTACGTAATTTTGAGTTGAAAATATATATTCAGTTGTTAATTTAGTTTTTGGTCAGTGTTAAACCTTGTGTATCGAGACAGACAAATTTTTGCCATCGATTTTCTTACAAACCGCACCTCTCCAAATTTTGAAGAGTTGCGTGCAGAATTGACCGGAAAATAGGAATAGCCCGTGCCATGTTCTCCTCATCTGCCGAGAAGCCAACACAGCTGGACGAGCCGCCTCCGCTCTTAGTTCGCCCAGTTGATGCCGTCCTGCTCGGATGCATGCAGAGCATATATGTAAAAGACATCGGCGCATGACTCTTGAAATATGCAAAGCGCACAATTTTCAGTGTTTGACTGCCTTTACACCTTATCTGATTTTGAGATTGATTCACCACAGAAACAGATTTTATCATGGCCGACGAATCGCCAGAAGCAAATAAGGGACCTAGCGTACGCATTCACAATGAGGTCTATCCCTTCATCCATCCGTCCAAATTCCGCGGCAACCTCCAGGACAAGGTCGTCATCATCACCGGCGCTGCGGGCGCCATCGGTCAGGGCCACGCCGAGAGCTTTGCCGTCGCAGGCTGCCGTCTTTTTCTCGTGTACAACCGCACGCCGCCGCCTGCCACGCTCGAGACCCGCTGCCGCCAGCTGGGCGCCGCCGATGTCACCTTTGTGCAATGCAATGTCTCGGAGCTGGCGTCCTGCGAGAAGCTCGTCAACCAGGTCTTGGGGGCGACTACGGACGACGGCCACGTCAGTGGCCGCGTTGACATTTTGGTGAACAACGCGGGTGCCAACATGCTGGCGCCCATGTACAAGCAGGACCCTCAAGATTTTCTGTACGACATGGCCGTCAACTTCAACGGTCCTTATTGTTTGATGCGGCTGCTGATGCCGACCTTTCGCGCGCAGCGCAGCGGCTGCGTGATCAACATTGCGTCGCGGGCGGGCACAGTGGTGATCCCGTGGAGCACAAGCTACTGCGCGAGCAAGGCCGCGCTGATCAACTTGACGGGGTGTGTCCAAAAGGAGGCGGACGCGGAGGGTTTTGACGGGATCCATTTGTACGCGCTGCACCCGGGCGGCGTGCGGTCGGCCATGGTCGAGAAGAGTATGTCAAGGTGTGATGGAAGTAGCCGGTAATGGCGATGCCCAAAAGACAATGCTGACGAACTTTTACAGAATATTCTGATGAGAGCGTCTCGGCCCTTCCGACGAGCACAATGCAGTACAAGGGGTTGCTTGACTTTTACAACGACTCCATGCACCTCAGCGGCATGGTGTCGGTGGCGCTGGCGACGGGCTTGGCCAAGCACGCGCTACGGGGCCGGTACTTTGACGTCGGACACGACCTCGAGGACGTACTGGCGCATGCGGCGGAGATCCAAGCCAGCCCCGAACTGTACTCGCTGCACACGTCGTTTGTTGGTGGTCTGTCGAACTGGGCCATGGGAGAGCGGCCCAACGATGCGCCTTTTGATTTTCCAGGTTTCTAGGGGGGCTGCACAGTTAATTCAGCAATGGAAGGGAAATGGAAAGCTGACAATAGCGGCATACGGAACATCAATCTGGTACACGGCAAAGGATTGTGTGTTGCATGTTGAATTTGATTTATCCGGAAAATGGGCAAAGCTCGAGCTCCGAGAAATCGTCTGTATCAGTAGACTGGTCTGTAACACTGTTTAAACAGCTTGTCCCGATTGCTTCTTTCTCTAGCTGTGTTTTTTTGTCGTTGCTGTAAAGCTGGAAAACTGTCTCGACATTGGCTCAGTTTTTCGAAATGATCCAGTCCAGCCAGTTGCTCTCTGCGGCACTCGGCGCCGGTTTGGCCTACCTAGGCCCGGCGGCTTACAGCTTGGCCGCGCCGCGATTGCCGGGCCTGCTCACCAAGTCTCCATTTTTCTTCCAGGTACAACAGAACCCTCCAGCCGAGCCCGAGCCCGAGCCCTACGAGTGCCCTGTTGACCAAGGCTATCGGACGGAGATCGTATCCCTCGACCCGTTGCTCATCTACATCCACGATTTTGTCAGCCCGCACGAGGCGGGCCTCGTGATCCGCGCCGGCGAGACCCTCCTACAGCCGTCGCCAGTCACGGGCTACGGAAGCGACGGGCCGGCCTCACAAGCCCGGACGTCGTGGAGCGCGCCGCTGCCCGATGCCGCAGACGATGCCGCCGTGGCCTGCGTCCTCCGCCGCGCCGAATCGTTTCTGGGCACGGTGCTGCAGCCAGGCCGTGACGACATGGGCGCCGCGCAGCTCGTGCACTACGACCATGGGCAAAAGTTCGACTTGCACCACGACTGGTTCCGCCAGCCACGCCTGTCCGACGCCGATGCCGCAGCCGGGCGTAGGCGGCTGTACAACCGCGTGGCGACGTTTTTTGTCGTGTTGCAGGCCAACTGCACCGCGGGGGAAACGTACTTTCCCGGGGCAGTCGTCCCGGGGGTGCCCAGGGCCCCCAAGCCCGCCCCAGAGCAAGCGGCCCCAAAATCCCCCGCCGGGTCCACAGGGCCTCGTCTCGAGGGAACTAGCGCGGGTTCAGGCGTGCCGCAACAGGCCCAAACTGGCAGCACCGCGCACGGCGCCAAAACTCCTACAAGTACACAGTCGCCGCTGCCGATCTGGCGTGAGCACGAAAATGGGGGTCTGGCGTTCCGGCCCATTGCTGGAAATGCCCTGTTCTGGGTGAACCTGTTTGCCAACGGCACAGGCGACACGCGCACGCTACACGCTGGCTTGCCCGTGGGTGAGGGCACCAAGACAGCCATGAACATCTGGCCTCGCGCCTACTTTGGGCCAGATGCGTAACAGAGAGGGGGAAAGATAGGGGGATAGAGAGGGGGAAGGAGAGGGGGGACAGAAACACTCGTGGGAAAGGGAAGGAGCACTGCACTTTGCATTTGTCCGAAACGCAGCCAAACACGATCGGAGAAAGCACCGGTGGAAGGAGAGCCTCGGTCGCGCTTGCCCCGAATCCAGGGCGCAGCGGTATCGCGCTTGCCCCGAATCCAGGGCATAGCGGTACTAGCGCCTGCAAGTTGGCCACCGACATCGTCTCGAGCCACACGGGAAGAGTGCGTTGCGCTTTTGTGCTGTTGGCTGTGTTCCAAGCTTTGCTCACGAGTTGTTCCTCAAGAGCACCGGCCTTTGTTAGCACTGCCGATGCACTCCACAACATGGGGGGGCGCAACCCCAAAATTGTTTCGTGAGGGGTGGACGGATGGGCCGACATGACCAACCAAGAGCAGGAACGAAAACGTCACTGGATCGCAATGGCCGTTGACGGAACTGTATATACATCGCGCGGTCGCTCTTTCCTGGGCAGGCACAGAACCTACAAAACCATTGATCGCTGCTTCCCCTCTTGAAAGTAAATAGACAATCGTTCTTTACCCCTCTCTTTACAACAACCATCACGCCTTCCTCATCTCTCTCTCTTCTCTCTCCTCTCTACTCTCTATTCTCTACTCTCTCTCCTCTTCCTCCCCTCCATACCACCTCACACATTTCGCCCACCATGGCTGGCCAGAAGAACCACTACCTCATCACGGGTGCCGCTGGCCTCGTCGGCCCCGCGCTGGCTGAGCGCCTGCTCGAAGACCCCAACAACATTGTTTTCCTCACCGACCTCATCAAGCCTTCCATACCCGCCGGTGCCAAGCATCCCGAGAATGTGCGCCTGCTCGAGGCCGACCTGTGCGACGTGGCTGCCATGCAGAAGGTCGTCGCCGCCGCCCTGCCCCTGACCGCCGCCTTTGTCTTCCACGGCATCATGTCCGGCGCCTCCGAGGCCAACCCGGCGCTCGCCATGAAGGTCAACGTGGACGCTGTGCGCAGCATGCTGCTGCACCTGGCCGAGGTCCAGCGCGGCGTGCGCGTCATCTTCTCGTCGTCCAACGCCGTCTACGGTGCGCCCCTGCCCGAGGTGGTCACCGAGGCCACCACCCCGACGCCCACCGGTGTCTACGGCGCCGGCAAGTACATGACGGAGATCCTGGTCAACGACCTGAACCGCCGCGGTGAGATCGACGCCTACTCAGTGCGCTTCCCCACCATCGTCGTGCGCCCCGGCAAGCCCTCGCCGGCCGCCAGCGCGTTCCTGTCGGGTGTCATCCGCGAGCCCATGAACGGCATCGAGTGCGCTCTGCCTCTCACCGACCGCAACTTCAAGGCCACGCTGTGCAGCCCGCGCGTCGCCATTGAGAACCTGGTGCGCATTGTTGCGTGGCCCTCGGACAAGCTGCCGCCGCACCAGCGCGCCATCAACTTCCCCGGCATCATTGCCAGCGTGCAGGACCTGCTGGACGCGCTGGCCAAGGTGGGCGGCGAGGACAAGCTGAAGCTGGTGCGCGATGAGCCCAACGCGGCGTACGAGAAGATCCTGCGCAGCTGGGCCTGGAGCCTGGACTACTCGCAGCCGCTGGCCCTGGGCCTGATTGGCGACGAGGACGCCGAGGGCCTCGTGCGCGAGTACGTTGCGACCCTGAAGCAGTAAGGGACAGAATGTGTAGATCGGGAGAAAAAATTAAGTTGGAAACACACGAGACACAAGACCATCATATACAGTTGTAATTTAGAGAGCTATTTTTTGCTGCAATTCCAGTAGTAAATTCAAACATTTTAAGCGCGCTCAATCTGCCTGTTTGGTGCTCGTTAAGTAGCGTGTCAGTGCAAGTAATAATGGCCGCTATCACAGTGCGCCTGCCAAAATGCGAGACTGCGAGACTGCGAGTGCATGCGCACAAAGTAGTTCTGCCGCCTTTCACCGCCCTATACCCCACGAAAAGTGGCGGAAAACCACATGGGCCCTTCTTTAACGTTCTGGAATATTGACATGGCCTCTCCTGCGACGACCTCACTCCTCAGCCACCTACGATAACCCCCCTTCTCCTACCCTACCCACACAGCCGAGCATCTAGAACCATCTCGCCATGGTTCTTCAAGATCTCGGACGCCGCATCAATGCGGCCGTGTCAGATTTGACACGGGCGCCAAATATCGACGAAAAGGTGCGTTGCGAACCAGCACGCGAACACGATCACGCAAAGAAGAAAATGGCGAGGATGATGCGACGAACGAATTGCAATACTAACCACCCTTTTCCCTACCTAGGCCTTCGACTCGATGCTCAAGGAGATCGGCAACGCCCTCGTCGAAGCCGACGTCAACGTCAAGCTCGTCGCCCAACTGCGCAAGTCCATCAAATCCACCGTCAACTTCAAGGAGCTGCCGCCCGCCGTCAACAAGAAACGCCTCATCCAGAAGACCGTCTTTGACGAGCTCGTCCGCCTCGTCGACCCCCATGCCGAACCCTTCAAGCCCAAAAAGGGCAAGACCAACGTCATCATGTTTGTCGGTCTGCAGGGTGCCGGCAAGACCACCTCTTGCACAAAACTCGCCCGCCACTACCAGAGCCGCGGCTTCAAGGCCTGTCTTGTCTGTGCCGACACCTTCCGTGCCGGTGCGTTCGACCAGCTGCGCCAGAACGCCACCAAGGCCAAGATCCCCTACTACGGTTCCCTCACCGAGACGGACCCGGCCGTCGTCGCCCGCGACGGTGTCGAAAAGTTCAAAAAGGAGCGCTTCGAGGTCATTATTGTCGACACGTCTGGTCGCCATCGGCAAGAGTCGGCCCTCTTCCAGGAGATGATGGACATCCAGGAGGCCGTCAAACCCGACGAGACCATTATGGTGCTCGATGCCACCATCGGTCAGCAGGCCGAGGCGCAGGCCAAGGCGTTCAAGGAGGCGGCCGACTTTGGTGCCATTATCATCACCAAGACCGACGGCCACGCCAAGGGTGGTGGCGCCATCTCGGCCGTCGCCGCGACGCACACGCCCATTGTGTTTCTGGGCACGGGCGAGCACATGCTGGACCTCGAGCGGTTCGCGCCGCAGCAGTTTGTCCAGAAGCTGCTGGGCATGGGCGACATGGCCGGGCTCGTCGAGCATGTGCAGTCGCTCAAGCTCGACCAAAAGGACACCATCAAGCACATTACCGAGGGCATCTTTACGGTGCGCGACCTGCGCGACCAGCTGTCCAACATAATGAAGATGGGTCCTTTGTCCAAGATGGCGGGCATGATCCCGGGCATGAGCAACATGATGTCCGGCATGGACGACGAGGAGGGCAGCGCCAAGCTCAAGCGCATGATTTACATTTGCGACTCCATGACGGAAAAAGAACTCGACTCGGACGGCAAGCTGTTCCTCGACCAGCCCAGCCGCATGACGCGCGTGGCGCGCGGCTCCGGCACCTACGTGCGCGAGGTCGAGGACCTCCTCACACAACAGCGCATGATGGCCGGTATGGCCAAGAAGATGGGCGGCAACATGAAGAACATGCAGCGTGCGCAGTCGGCCATGGCCGGCCCCAACAAGCAGCAGCAGCTGGCCGCGATGCAGAAGCGGCTGCAGAGCATGGGCGGCGCGGGCGGTGCGGGCGGCGGCGGCGGCGGCGGCGGTCTGGGTGGCATGATGCCGGACATGGGCAGCCTCATGAAGATGCTAGGCGGTGGCGGCGGTGGCATGCCCGACATGGGCGGCATGGACATGCAGGCGATGATGCAGCAGATGGGTATGGGCATGGGCGGCGGCGGCGGCTCACCAGCAGCCGGCCGTGGAGGTCGCCGGAAGTAAAGCATCTCTTAGACGTCTTTTCTTTCTATGCTCTTCCTTTCCTTGTATCCTGTTGTCGTGTCCACTCATGAGGTTGGCTAGGAGTGGCCGATTGGGTTTTGTTGCTGGGCTGCGGGATATGTGCGTTGATGCGTATCATTTTACTGGCGTTTTCTGTTTTATTTTTAAGGAAACGAGGTCCCGTTTTCGTGTTTGTATTTTTGACTAATGAACCTTTTCAAATTTGCCTTACGGAAGGGGAACTCATGAATAGACAGCGCGAACGAAGAAAAGACACAAAGAAATAAACAAGAAAAACATGGCAAAAGTAACAAGAAGCAAAACTAAAAAGATATAAAGAATGACAAATCCAATTCCAAAGCATAAAACGTATGAATCCTAGCACAAAATCAAAATCCCCTTTCCTTAGAAATTACCACTGTCCTGAACGTCAAACGCTGCCGAGTAGTCGGTCTCTTCGTACGTGTCCGTCTCCTGGTAGGTGTCGGTCTCTTGATACGAATCAGTCTGGTCGTAGCTGTCATAGGTGTTGCTTTGGTCGTACGTGTCGGTCTGCTGGTACGTATCCGTCTCCTGGTACGTATCCGTCTCCTGGTATGAGTCGGTTGCCTGGTACGAGTCCGTGGCTTGGTAGGAGTCGGTCGCCTGGTACGAGTCCGTGGCTTGGTAGGAGTCCGTCGCCTGGTACGTGTCGGTCTCCTGGAAGGAGGAAGACTGGTTGTATGACGACTGGTCGTAGGAGGCTGACGCGGCCACCGTGTCGGTCTGGTTATAGCTGGTGCTGTCGTAGCTATAGCTGTTGTCGACAAACGTATTGTCCTCGACCGTCCGGTTCTCAATGTTCGTGTTGTCCACGACCGTGGTGTTGTCAACGACCGTAGTGTTGTCAACGACCGTGGTGTTATCAACGACCGTGGTGTTGTCGATGATTGTCGTGTTGTCAATGACGGTGCTGGTGTAGTTAGCAAAAGACTGTTACAAAAATTGAGGAAGCACCATCAAAACTCACTTCTGTACGACCGTGTTGTTGTCAATGACACGCGAGTCATCGACAAAGGTCGTGCTGCCGTAGTAGCCGGGGCCCGTGTCTACATACTCAACCACCGAGGGCTGGTAAACCTCGACGATCGACGGGCCGCCACCCGCAATTATGGTGCTGCCGCCGCCAACAAAGGTCTCGCCTTCGTAGCCGCGGCCGCCGTATCCACCGCCGGCACCACCAAGGCCGGCAGCCGAGGCGATCTCGCCTGCAAACTTCTTCTCCTCTTGGTGCTCCCATTTCTCAAACTTCTCGGCACCCTCGACAGCCAGCACGCCAGCAGCAATACCACCAACGGCACCCAGGCCAACCTTTTGACCCGTCGACAACTTGCTGAAGAAGCCCTGCTTCTTGGGGGGCTCGGCTGCGGCCACAGGGGGCGGTGCGTAACCGGCCGGAGGGGGGGCGCCGTATGGAGCGGGCGCTCCGCCGTAGGGAGGCTGGCCGCCGTATGGCTGCTGGCCATACGGCGGCTGTCCGTAATTGGGCTGTTGGCCATAGGGAGGCTGCTGTCCGTACGGTACAGGAGGTTGGCCTGGAGCACGAGCCGGGCCACCCGGGCCACCAGGAGGAGGGGGTCCACCACGCCCGGCCTGGCCAGGGGGAGGTGGGCCACCGTACGGTGCCTGACCCGGAGGACCAGGGCGGGGAGCACCTGCACCAGCATAAGGTGCCTGTCCCGGGGCGCCAGGAGGGCCGGGAGGAGCACCAGGAGCACGCTGGCCCGGGGCCAAGTTGTTCGGGCCACCAGGTCCTGGCGGACCAGCGGGACGTCCAGGGCTAGCAGGACCGCCAGGAGCACCTGGGCTCGCTCCAGGCGGAGGAGGACCGCCCGGCGCATAAGGCACAGGAGCACCTGCAGGAGGGGCACCAGGCGGGCCGCCAGGACCGGCAGGTCGTACCAGAGGCTGTCCCGGCGAGTATGCTGGTGGCGCAGGCGACGTACCGTCACGAATGCGGGGTGGCTGGCCCGGCGCAAGTGCGGCTGTAGGGGGCGGTGAGCCGTAGGGGGGCTGGCTCGTAGCCGGAGGCGGCGCACCATAGGCCGCTGGGCCTGAAGTTAGGGGCGGGGCACCATAGGTTGTCGGGCCTGAGGTAGGGGGTGGAGGGGCACCGTACGGCCGCGGTGTAGTGGCAGGGGGCGGAGCACCGTAGGGAGGCTGCGAGGTTGGGGGCGGGGCCGTACCATAAGGCGGCTGAGAGACACGCGGCTGCTGGCTACCGTACGGAGGCTGTGCGGGCGGCGGCTGGGGAGAGCCGTACTGCGGGTAAGGCCCCGGCTGCTGGCCCGGAGGTGGGGCCGGGCTGTAGGCAGCCGGCGCAGGAGGTGGGGGCGGCGAAGAGTATGCACCACCGTAGTGCTGAGGCGGCGGCTGTTGGCCCGGTTGAGGAGCGTACGACTGGTAGCCGGGCTGCTGGGGCGGTGCCGAGGTGTAGTGCTGACCGTAAGGCGGCTGGGTCGTGGGCGGCGGCGCACCACCCGAGATGTTCATGTTCGACATGGCAGCCGACAGCGGATCTTGGCCAGGCGACGGCTGCTGGTGGGGAGGCTGGCCATAGTACGGCGGCGATTGCGGCGGCGGGTACTGGCCGTACTGTTGAGGAGGAGGTTGACCGTACGGAGGCTGCTGAGGCTGGCCGTAACCTCCTCCAGGAGGAGGAGGCAGCGGCGGCTGCCCGTATTGTTGTTGGTATGCCATGGTTGGATATTTTGAAGGATGCCTCTGGACAGCTAGGCAGAGGCTGTGATGATAACAGCTCCCAGTAAACCACAGGAAGGCAACGGTATGTCAAGCTCGGCCGATGTCAAAATCAAAAGAACTGAGCTGCTTCATCCGAAAGAGGACAGCAATACAACAGAGGGGGCGAGGGCGCGGGGTATTATGTCCCTCGCTTTCATGAGCAATACTCCGTGCACAGCAGCAGCCCCCATCGTGGGACGGGGAGAGGCACAGAGGGACCGTGGCCTGGCCAGCCTGACCCGGTATGGCATGGCTTGGGGTCTGGTCTGCCCGATGGGGGATAGATTGCCTGCAGAGACCCACGACAGAAGGCAGAAAGCCGACAAAGAAAAAAGGGGACCAAATAGAACAAAGATGAGAGAGCGGAAGGGTTGTGATGGCGCTGCTTGCATTTCGGGCTGGCCTGGCCAGATTGCGGCTGAGCCGACTGCAGCAAACTGACTGGCGGATGGATTGGTCTGGGCGGTATCGAAAGCAGCCGTCCAAGGTGGGCAGCACAAAATAGAGCGGAAAACACGCGCACGCAACAGAAAGACGAACAAGACGAAAGGCACGAAAGCCAGAAGGGGGGCAGAGACGGCCAGCAAACCAATAGAGGCGAGGCGCATTCGTGCGCATTCGTGCTAGTGGTTCCGCACGAGCCGATGTTTAATCTGCTGAGAGGCTGGTCAGAAGGCTTGAAGACTAAAACGGCCAGAAGAGGGTCCCGCAGTAGGAAAAAGGCTTGTTTCGTCTTGGCCGTCCACTCGTAAAGCTTCTTTTCTGTGGCGGGAAGAGACGTGGGAGGCATGGGACGGTGCAGTCGGGAAGGTCAGGCCGCCCACATGGCCGCTGTCCATTCGCCAGATCAGCACAGCCATGCCCCCCTGTCCGCATCTCGCGCGGTAGCTTCTTCTTTCGCAAGCTCCCTGCAGTGCGCTCTGCACGGCACAGCTCTTGTATCCCCGATCTTTGGGCTAACAGTGCGTGTGGGAGGTCTGAAGTCTCCGAATCTGCCTCGCCCGTAATACGCTGCAACAAGGGGTGATTGGGAGCGGATAGGAAGCAAACATGCAGAGCAGGTCTCTTCCGACCACGAGGGAGATGGCAAAGCTTGTCTCAGGTGAGGTTGACGAGGTGAGAAGCTGAAAAGATATTTTTTGTGCGTGTGACAAGAAGGATGTTAGTGTCGAGATGCTGTCTAGTGTGGGATGTCTCTTTCCTCGGTCACAAGCAAAAGAACATATGCAATAGGAAGGCACAATCCAAGCACGATCAGGGCACAGGCGCGGGTGGGAAAGGGGAAAGGGAAGGAGCGAGGGATTGCTTCGGTGCCGATCTTAGAAGACAACGATGGAAGTGCGGGAAGAAAAGGCGCATTCCGCTATACGAACAATTCCAGTTCGGGTGCACTTTCCCAGGATCGTGGGGGGAAATACGATGTGCAGGAGCTGAGAGGCCTCTCACCAAAGCCTGTTAGTTCCCAAACAAATTAATAACGGGCGCTACTTCATCCAACAGGACACGGCAAGTTCCTTCCACTAACATGGGGCGAGTCTTCGGGTTCCTGACTATTATTAAGATGGCCTGTTATTTAAAGTATTCGGTATTTTCATTTATCATGCTCTAGTTACAAGGCCATACGGAGTAATAAATGTTGAAGAGACAGATGGTAGGCAGTAGCTAAAAATACAGATGAAGGCGACGAAATACTATAGAATTAGAAACTGAGGTCGAACAATAGAAAACTAACAATAGAAAACTGCGAGAAATAAAACAAAAATACATCAATTTGGTTCTCTTGTTATTTTAGTTCAGAAAATTAAAAGGAAAATAAATGAGACCAGAGGAATATCAGCAACACATAGTACCATGGTACAAAGAACGTATGCACGTGGATGCTTAACAATAAGTTCAAAACAATACCGGCCAAGCCGATCGCTCATCATGAGCTCCCCGGCCGTTTGCACCGGGCCCTCAAGCACGGTACGGCACTGCGTCGGCCGAGCCAATTTGGTCGTAGCAGGCCACGGCGCCCGACTCGGTGACGTAGATACCGTCGTTGAGATCGACGGTACCGCAGTCGCAATCGAGGTACCGGGTCTCAAACATACGGCTGGTGCAGCCCATGCACGACGCAAAGGCGCCGCCCATGTAGCCCCAAGCCAGGTTGTTGTTGTAGTTGCCGAGACAGAGGCTGAGGTCGAGCGTGGAGGCGACCTCGGTGGCCGGGTTGCCCGGGTCGGTGTTGCACATGGCCTGGAGGTGGCCGTAGGCTTCGCCGTGGCTGGTGACCTGGTAAAAGTCGCAGTGAGTAATGAAGCCGCCCTGGAGGGCGGGGGTGGCCTGGCGGAGGGTGACGGCGGTGGCGACGGGAGTGGCTAGGATATCAGAAAAGAGGGAGATGAGGGCTACAGCCTGGGTAGTGAAGGGGGGTTTCATGATGACCTAGAGATTGTGGGTGCTCTTAAAGGTTGAGTTTGTGGTGGTTGAGACTTAACTTTGGGAAATGTCGCGATGAGAGATGAGCAGCGGAAAGGAGATGTCGGATGGACGAAAATGGAAAGCGCGAAAGGAGGCGCGTCATACATTTTTGTATTCCATTCAAGAGTGTCATATTTGATTGAAGAGGGAAGGAGCGATGACCTAGGCAGAAAGGATGAACAAAAGGCACGCAAGGAAGGCAGGAGGCTTTGTTGTTGATTGCCCATCGCTCCTTCCACATCGCGAGTTTTGACACCAATAATCACTGTTGCGCGTCCCGTGATAACGTACTTGTCGCAAAATTTGCGGTTGCCACAACAAATCACGCAAAGGTCGAGAACAAGCTACAAAGAGGACAGACGCGACAATAGAGTCGATGGATCAGGAAGCAACAAAAATGCCAAGCCATGGTGACAATCCCTTTGTTGTTACCCTCTTTGGATTCGCTGTCGAGACAGGGGAAACCAAGACGAAAAGACGACTCGACCGCACGTGATCTAACTCCAGGGGAATATCATCAAAGGATCAAGGAGGAATCAACAGACAATGCATTGATGAGCCATACAGGCCAGGCCAGCTGGTCGTCATTGTTGTCACCCTTGGTTTGTTGGCTATGTATATGAAAGAGATATGTTCAGTTGTGCGTCACAAGAAACAAAGGAGGAGCAAAACAACAAAACTATGTGCATCGAAGGAGTTGACAGGAAGAAAAGAAAACAAGCGATATCTACTAAAATAAAAATCAGGATCGTGCAGGGATACAAACTGTCAATACAATCATTTTGTCAACGTCGTGAGAGGAGCCGACCTCTTACACCTTGCCATCCGACATCGCGTCGTCACTCGAGGCATCCGACGCCGCTCGCGCCCGCATCGAAATTTCGTTCCTGCGACCATGGTTGTTCTTCAGACTGCGGTCTTTGACGGTGCCGCTCGTCCACTGACGCAGGCGCTTCCCGAACACAAAGAGCAGCGGCAGGCCCAGCGACACGAGCAGCAGCATCTCGGCAAAGACGGCATATAGCTTCATGGCACCCATGGCCTGCAGCCAAGTGGTGGCGTTGGTGGCTAGAAAGAAGGTGGCAATGATTTTGAGCGACGAGGAGCTCACAATGACACCGTTGGCGCGCTGTGGATAGCTCTCGATCAAAAACACATTGGTGGTGGTCAGCAGGGTCAAGCTGCCGAGCAGCAGCAAGAAATTGCCAAACAAAAGAAGAGCCACAGACGACATGGACGATGGGGAGGAGGGTCCTGCACTCTGGGCAGCACTGCCAAAGACAAAGCATCCGGCGATGCCTAGAACAAAGGAAAGCGCCATATTGGGCAAAAGATGCTCGGGCTCGCGGCGGCCGCCGTTGAGGCGCGTGATGGCGAGGCTGATCTTGTCAGCGACGACACCGCCGAGCACATAAATGAAACCGGTGCCGATGACTGACGGCAGACCCGAGATGCCGGTCCACTCAAAGGGGATGCCTGCTGCCAGAAGCGCAAACGAGATGGCCTGCTGTGTTGTGGAGCTCGCCAGCATGAACGCCACGTTAATAATAACGATCAACAAGACAGCCGGGTAGTACGAGACGCGTAGCGGTTCGAGGATCGCAACAAGCCCGGATCGCCGCCAGTCTTTGGGAATAACGCCCGGCTGGAACACGCCGTAGTCGGTTCGTCGTGTGCGCGGTCCGCCATAAGCGTCTGGGTCGAGGCGCGGGCGCATCTCGCCGGGCGCCAGTGGGTAGACCTTCTGGCCGCTGAGTTCTTCGGGCGAGCGCGTCCACTTGGTCTCGGGCACAAACGCCACGATCAGCAGCCATACGACGACACCCAGCGATGACGTGATCCAGTAGACCCAGCGCCAGGTGGCGTGCGCGGACAGGTACGGCCCCACGATGCCGAGGATAACGATGAAAATACCTTGGCTGGCAATCACGGCGGCTGTCGCACGTGCGCGCTGGTGGATGAACACCATGTCCTGCACGATCAAGGGTAGCAGAGCTTCGACAGCACCTGCACCGAGGCCGTGCACGACGCGCGCGGCAATGTGACTGGCGAGCGACTGACTGGCACCGGCCCAGAACCCGCCAGCCCATGCGGCGACAGCCGTGATCAACAAAATGGGCCGGCGGCCGATGGTGGCGGACAGCGGAATCAGAAAGTAGCCAGAGATGCCGTTGGCGATCTGGGGCACGGTGGCCAGCAACGATACCTGAGCCAAGGACACTTTGGGCGTGACGCCCGGTGGTAATACGGACAATGGGTCACCGCCAGCCACACGGGCTGCCAGTGCCGGGTCAGACAGGATGGCCACGGGGTCGACGCCCGAGTACTCGAGGAGGAAGACGGGCAAGAGGGAGCCGATGACGACCTCGGCCGCGAGGCCAAGCGACCCGACTGAAGTGAGGTTAGTTGAGTAAATGAGAGTGGCCTGAGAGCGAGACGAGACTCACACAAACACATCACGATGATGGCGACCCATTTCCGCCAGTTTGGAAGGTTGAGGGGATCTAAACATTAGCTGCGTGTGGTACTCGTTCGGCGTACAGGGGCAAACTCACCTTTGGGATCTGGCGTGGGCATCTGTTGAATGTTAGAATGACGAGATATCTTTGGCAATTCAGGTTCTCGTCGGGTTGGCAACTTACCGGAATGAACCGCAGTTTGCCATTCTCGTACAGCTCGGTGCTGCCCAGCACCTCCGCCCGGGCGTCGGCGCTGATGACAGAAAGGTCCTCACTGTCCGGTGTGGCTGGCCGTTGCTGTTTATTCTGTCGACCGTCAGGTCCATAGAATGTGTCTTCCACTACATTTGTCTCTCTTGATCCCGTGGATGTCTCGCGTAGACTCTGGTGATAGGCGTGGGCCTGCCAACTGGCGCGGCCAGAGTCGGTTGGCTCCATAGTGCTGTTTTTTCGCTGTTTTTATCGACGTCTATTAATCAACTTGGATTGTCAGGTGTGTTGATATCTTTTTAACATGAGCCCGATTGCATCTATTGTCCATGACCTTGTATTCGGATGAAATAAATCAAATCTACGGAACCGCCCTGGCTTCTATATCACAGACATAGCTGCCATTCCGTCAACACAAGACACACCACAGATGTTTTCTTGGGCGTGTCTGCTACACAGATTCTGCAAGTCGGGCCTTTGCATGGAAGATACGGTCGATCTCGGAGGACAATGGCCACATGAGGATCTTGTGGGGACACTCTCCGGCACTTGGCAAAGGACATCACGGCAGGTACATGCAGACTGACACACTTTAGTAGATAGAGCCAGCAGTCTCAAAATGGAAGCTTTGAAACAAGTTTTTTTTTTTTCAGAATTGTTTTTTTTTCTTCGAAGATTTTTTTTTTTTCAATTTAGTTTTGTATATTGCTTCTAAAGAATAAAAGCGCGAGTTCGCATTCAGAGAGTCAGGGGTAGTCTTTTGTGTTTCTTACCCTCTTTTACCCAACCGCTATTGAAAGACACATCTTGAAGCGTCTTTGTTTGTTTCCTATCCCCCCCTTCCATCCTCTTCCCCGTTCCCGCCCACTCGCATCGCTTCGGACATTCGGACAATAAAAGACGGCTGGCGAATCGCGTGTTTATCATAATCGTGACAAAAATGAAGATATAAAATAAAACAGAAACGGGTCTTTCTCGACGATCCGACCGCGCATCTGAGGCAGGCACTGCCAGTGAAAGGGCAGCGGTGGTGCAGCGGGCCTTCAGGCTAAAGAAAGAAACGCTGAGAATCATTCGAGAAGGTCAAAGAGACCGATGCAAAGTGTTTTAATTCTTTTTGGTCTGCCGTCTGCCGCTGCTCGTACCGTCGATCAGAGCAGTGCGTCTACGAGCGCTAGAAACCTGGTGTGTTTCAACGAGCCTCGGCAGTGCTGTTAAGAACCAGTCGCCATGACTTGCCATCGTGATCGTTAATCGATTGCCCAGATTCTTTTGAAGATCTTTCGCGATGGCCCCCGTCTCAGCGAAACCCCATACTCGACCAGAGAATTGATTTGAGCAGACGCGTCATCTTGTTTATGTGCAATGCAATACAAGTCGTGCATGGCCGGTATCTATTCGTCGACTCTATGTCTATGGTCTATGGTTCGCTTCTACAACGTATTGTAATGGCACCTATCTTATGCGCACGCCTGGATCTGCTCCAGGATAATCTGCTCCACATTCCCGACACAGTCCATCCCCGCTGCCTCGGCCTGCATTGCCTTTGCCGTCGCCGAGTATGCTGGATTTGCCAGCACCGCGTCCAGCGCCGCTCCCAGCGCCTCAGGCGTCGGCCGTGCCGTCGCCAGGTCGGTGCCCAGGCCGCTGTACTGCACGCGTTTCCCGTTCTCGGGCTTGTCCTGCGTGTCTCCCGCCAGCACCTGGGGTACGCCGTGGGCAATGCCGTGCATGGTGGCACCGTAGCCGCCGTTGTGGACCCAGAGCGCGGCGTAGGGCAGGATGGCGTCGTAGGACAGATAGTCGGCGACGCGGCAGTTGGGAGGGAGAGGCGCCAGGGCTTTCAAGGTGGCCCCGCGCACGCCGAGGATGGCGATTGTGAGGACATCAGGACGGTCGCCCAGAAGGCGGATCGTGGGCAGGATCAGCTCGGTCGGCTCGGTCTCGACGGTGCCCTGGGCGACGATGACGACTTTCTTACGGTCCTGTGCTGACAAAGCCTGGTTGGCGACCAGCTCGTCCCACCACGGAAACGGCGGCGGCGCGGCCGGCACGACGGGCGGGACGACGCCGACAATACGAAACCCGGCCGGCATGTCGCTGCGCGGGAACTCAAACGAGGGCACGCCGACCTGGGCAATGGCGTCGTGGCAGACGTAGTTGGCACCACCCATGAAGACGATGTTGGAGACACGGCCGTCGTCGGGCACCCCGGCCTCTTTGATCTTTTGTTGGAAGAGGGTGCTGAGCGGCGCCGCCCGGGTAGTGATCCACTCGTCCCAGAGGGCAGCTGACCGTGCACGCCCAGTGGGCGTCTGGTCAAAAGGCGCCGGGTGACCAAATGGCGGCAGGTCGACGCTGCGGATGGCCGGCGCCGTGATGGAGATGCAGACCGAGCGCGGGAGGACGGCCGGTGGGAGAGAGACGCCGTACTTGAACGGCATAGCACCGTAGAAGAAGGCTTCGGTGACCACCAGGATGCGCTCGCCGGGGCTCTCTTGGGTGAGCGTGTCCACCGCCGTCTGCAGGCTGGCCCACTCGCCCGGCAGCGCACACAGCGCCTGGTGCCGGCTGTCGGTGACCGACTGCGGGAGGCCTGCGGTCACTTCGGCTGACAGGCCGCCCACGCCTCCCTTCTTGCGGTCAAACAAGGAGTCGTCGTCCAGGTCCGCCACGTCCCCCACAAGCGGCAAGAACTGCAGGCCGGCCGCCTCGATGCGCGCGCGAAAAAAGGCGGCGCTGAGAAAGGCGACGCGCCATCCGTGCTGCTGGTGCAGGCCAGCGGCGATACGCAGGACAGGCGTGAAGTGGCCCGTCAGTGGGTGGCAGCAGAAGAGGAGGATGGGGCGGGCCATCGGACCGGACGGGGGGTTGTGGGGTGGGTATGGGTGAGGATGTTGACAGTTGGAGTTGACAGCTGCGAATTGGATGTTGGATGTTGGACGCTGGTTGTTGGATGTTGGTGGACCTGAACCGGACACGTTTTAGGGCAGTTGGTGGATGGTTGGTTGCATTTCGGGCGTTATTAGCGCAAGAAAGACACCGCCTCAGCGCTACGACGGAATCGACGCGGTTGTCATCAGGTACGAGAGGGACAAAAGTCAAATAAGCAAAGATGAGATGAAAAAACAATAATTGTACATTAGAAAAAGCGAATAAAGTCAAAAGACACCGCACCCGGAGCATCATATGAATACATAGAACACATAATCAGAGCTTCCACCCTTTGTAACCCTACTAAAACACCAAACAATACAGCACTAAACGGTTATTAGCAACCGCCAGATAGCCGCTGGACAAACCAAAGACGGAGCTCGTCTATTTGCTGCCGGCCTTGCTCCCAGTCTTGCTGCCAGCCTGGCTCCCAGTCTTGCTGCCGGCCTTGCTTCCAGCCTTGCTTCCAGCCTTGCTTCTAGCTTTGCTTCCGGCGTTGCTCGTTTTCTTGCTTCCGCTGGCCTTGGACGCCGAAGATCCGGCATCGTCACCGTCGCCAGGTGGAGGATCTTGCCCGGCAACACTGCCAACAGCACTCCCGACAGCATCCCCTCCCCCGTTGACCTCCGCATCACCATCTCCATTGGCCCCGGACATGGTCACATCCTCAATGCAGGGCGTGGGTTCCGGAGACGAAGGTGGAAAGGAGTGCGCATTGTGGCCGTACGAGCAGTCGAGACAGTGGGGACATTCGCCGTGGACGGCTACCAGTGCCGGACAAGAACCGGCGGCATGGACACTTGCTGCACAAGCCGGCTGTCAATCTTAGAAAAGGAGATGGAATGAGGAATGGCCATGGGAAAGAAGACGTACAACGGGCGTCCAGCAGACGGTTGGGTAGGCCATGACGACCGGCGGTGGATAGTAGACGTAGTAAGACGGGTATGTGTACTGTTTGTTAGGAGCTGTTAAAAACACATAAGAAACGGCGTACGGAGTATTACGTCGTACTTCGCATACATATGAATACATCGTTGGCGGAAAGCAAACGTTGTTGGTCGTGACCGAATAGCGGACCACATGGCGGCATTTTGACGGCATGGCTGTTGTTGTTTCGTTGTTTCGAGCCTGGGATGAGACCTAGAGAGATGTCACTGGTAGTTTACCTAAAAGAATAAGAATTTTGTGATATCCGTTTTCCTTTCTTTGCAAAGTCCCATCTCTTATATGTCCCGCCACACGACAGCCTTACAACGTGGAGGTAAACACAAAGTACACTAGGTTTACTAAAGATGGTGAACATGGTGAGACTCTGAAAACGTGGTGTTGCTAGTACGCCTCAATCGCACGCACATTGGACTGACAGGACGCTTTTTGGCAACTTGTTTGTGATCTCTGACGAGATATTGTCGTACTGAGCTGTGACGAGAGACTGTTGACGGTAGACGGTTGTCAGTAAACCCCGCTACAGCGTGTAAATACAGGCGGCTCCACACCCTGTCGAGCCTCGCTGTTGCACGGGCCGTTAGCGTGTTACCGGCGCAGTGGGTCAGGCCTTGCTTGGCCTAGGCCTGGACGGCAATGCAAAGCAAGAAAAAAAAAAATATGAAAATAAAACTGAAAATAAAAAAAAGCTTTAAAAGAGCTTCAAAAAGTGAGATCTCAGAAAACATTATGAACAGTGACGCAACAACAACAACCAAAAACAAAAACACACCGTCACAACAGACACACCACACACACACACAATGGCAGACGACTACCTACAGCCGGCACGTGCCTTTTTGGACTGGTTCCGCGCCTGGCCCGGCACCACCTTCCACGACGACATTGAGATTGTCGACCTGCGGGCGCGCGGCGCTGGACGAGGCATTGGTACGTATGCTTCACAGTGATTCACCACCCACCTCACGGGGCTAACACACACAGTCGCCAAGGCCGACATCCCCGTGGACACGGTCCTGTTCACCATCCCGCGCAAGGCCATCATCAGCGCCACCACGTCTGAGCTGGCCACGCTCATCCCGTCCATTGTCCAGGGTGCGGGTGAGAAGGAGGGCGACGACGATGAAGGCAATGATAGCGAAGAGGATGACGACGATGACAGCAAGTCCCAAGACCCCTGGACGTCCCTGATTCTCATCCTCATCTACGAGTTCCTGCGCGGGCCCGCCTCGCCCTGGAAGCCCTACTTTGACGTTCTGCCCGAAATCTTTGACACGCCCATGTTTTGGAGCAGTGACGAGCTCAAGGCATTGCAGGCCAGTCCCGTCATGGGCCGCGTAGGCCGCGAGGAGGCTGACGAGATGATCCGGACCAAAGTGCTGCCCGTCATCCGCGCGCACAGCAGCATCTTCTTCGGCGAGGGGGCTGCGCCGCTGGACGACGACTCTCTCGTGCAGTTGGCCCATCGTATGGGCAGTACCATTATGGCCTACTCATTTAGTCTCGAAAAGGACGACGACGAGGATGATGAGGAGGAGACTAAACAGGGAGAGAAGCCCAAAGGAGACGACGAAGACGTCGAGATGAAGGACGGCGACGAGGAACAGCACGAGCATGGCCCCGATTGCGACCACGACCACGACTCGGACAGCGATGATGACTCCGAGGGTCACGGCTGGGTCGAGGACAAGGACGACCAGCTCCCGCTCGGCATGGTCCCCATGGCCGACATGCTCAACGCCGACGCCGAGTGCAACGCCCACATCAGCCACGGCATCGACGCTCTCACGGCCACCGCCGTCCGGCCCATCCGCGCCGGCGAGGAGATTCTCAACTACTACGGTCCGCTGTCCAACGGCGAGCTCCTGCGCCGCTACGGCTACACCACCGACAAGCACGCCTACTTTGACGCCGTCGACCTGCCCTGGCCGCTCGTCGAGCTGCACCTCGCGCGCCAGCTGACGCTCACGGCCAGCGAGACCGCCAAAGTCGCCGAGGCCATTGACGCGGACGAATTCGAGGATCCCGTGATGCTCGACCGCGACTTTGACGAGGATGAGGCGACGGGTGAGTTGAAGGGCGTGAAGGAGGACGGTGCTGTCCTGACCGAACTGCCCCAAACGCTCCGCCGCCAGGCCCGCGCGTTCGCCAAGGTCGCCCTCCGCCAGCAGCAGCGCCGCCGCGAAAAAGCGCTGGCCGCCTCGAAAAAGCAGACGGGCAAGAACGGCAAGAACGACAAGACGCACCCGCCCAAGACCGAAAAAGAAGTCGTGGCGGCGGCGCTGGTGGCCGCACTCACCGAGCGGCTGGCCGCGTACCCGACGGCCCTGGCTTCGGACGAGGCTCAGTTTGCCGAGACACCGGCCGGCAGCCGCCTGCACTCGGCGCTGCGCGTGCGCATTGGCGAGAAGCGGCTGCTCACAGAAGCGGTGGCGCTCGCCAAGGTGGACTTGGCCACCGCGAAAGCGGAGGCCAAGGCCGAGGCCAAGGCAGAGAGGGTGGCCGAGCGGGGTAAGAAGAACGACCGGCGCGGCGGCGGCGGCGGCGACGATGACCAGCCGTCCGGCAAGCGGCAGAGGAGGAATTAAGTAAACGAGCGGTTTAGACGGGTTTATGTAGAACACTTTTGAATAATAGATAAAAGCCGTTGTATTTGATAGAATCCGTTCATCGCATGTGTCCGTTCCTAACAATTACATATCCTAACCCAGCCAAACCAAACTCCATAATAAATGACCTATTCAAATCCGTATATCCTTGCTAATGCGTCCCATAATTATGTATCCCTCCCAACTTAGGTCACGCCTTGGGCTTCTTCCGGACGAGCCCTGCGCTGAGGACATTGACTGCCGGGGCTCCATTTGTGGCCTCCTCGGGTGTGCTCTCCATATTCTTCTGCTTCTTTCGGACGAGACCGGCGCTCAAAACATTGACTGCTCCAGTCTGGGTGTTGGTTGTTGCCTCGGCTGCTTTGTCGGCCTCGCTTGGGGCGCGCTTCCTCTTGACGAGGCTGCTCAGGTCGGCGACGCTGCTACCATTGTGGCCGTTTTGGCCGTTCTGGCCGTTGGACAGCGCGACGGGTGCTTGTGCACCCACCACCGTCAGCCGCCAGTCGCCGCTGCCCACGCCCGCCTCCTGTACCCACCGCCGTGTGCTCGTCGCGCTCTTTTCGAGTGTGCTAAAGTCCAGCTGCAGCAGCAGCTCGTTGATCCGCTTGTAGTCCGATTCGTCCACCAGCAGCCGGCCCCGACCCGCTACGGGCCACCGATAGTAGGCCGTGGCCGTCGGCCGCGCAGCCAGAGCGTTGCGCTGCTGCGTCTTGGGGCGCGGTCGGCGGGAGACAATGTAGCCGCGGAGAGCTTTCTTCCTCTTCCGCTGGGGCGTCTTACGCCGTGCCTTGTTCACTTCTGTTGTTGTTGTTGTTGTTGTTTCGATTCCCGCGGCCTTTGCCGCTGCCGCCTCCTTTGGAGCGAAAACCACCCACAGAAACCCCGTCAGCCGTCCGCTCGAGCACTCCTGCCGAAACGCCATCATCTCCCAGAACTGATCGAGCGACTTGACGCTCTTCCACTGGCCGTTCCAGCTGCCATTGCCACTGCCGCCATTCTTGTCGCTCTTTTCGTCCTTGCTGCTCGTCCTCTCGGCCTCTTCGTCCAGCTCGCCCAGGTAGCGCGCTTTCGGGTCGTCGGGGTACTGCGGGATTAGGCAGCGCGGCGGCGGGTGCGGTGTGTCGTCGTTGTCGCTGACGTAGTGGGAGATGGTCTCGAGCGGGTGACAGAGACTCCACTGCTTTTGCTGGTCGGGCCGCCGCGGCAGAAACGCTCGTGTCTCGTACGCGTCCAGGCCGGGCACGACCAAGTAGCCATGGGCGTTCCAGTCGGCACTACTCTCTGCATCGGCCGCCGCTTCGTCGGCCGCTCCTACCAACAGCGGATCCAAGACGCGGCACCACCACTTGACCAGCCCCCGGTCGTCTAGAACGTGCTTCCCGCTGTTGTCGACGCTGCCCGGGAACAGGTACTGCGACTGCGCCCGCGCAAACAGGCTGATGATCGATGGCACGCCCGCGCGCCGCCGCTGCTCGACCAGAAAGGTCAGAAAGACCGACGAGACGGCCCGGATCGGCGACGGTGTGCCTTTGGGCAAGCCCAAAAGGTGCAAGTAGCCCGAGGAGTCCGCCTTGGCCACGAAAAAGGTGCTCGAGTAGGCCGTCGTGAAAATGAAGATTTCGAGCGCAAAAGCCAGGACTTCGTCGCTGTCTTTCCCCTCTGATTCTAGACCGGGTACACCCGTAATGGTAATCGTGACACCGAGAAAATGGCTTTCAATATAGGTGCGGTCCGGACGCTGACCGGGGGGCGCATGGAACAGCGCGTTCGTCCGTGTCGGCGGCGTCGAGAGGTGGTAGATGCCAAAGGTGTGCCCAGCGGGGAGCACGGCTGCGAGCCGCGTTGCCAGGTCGTCGGCCATTTTGGTGAAAGAGCAAGGAGAAATAAAAAAGCGCAGCCGCAAAAAAAGTATAACGAATCAAGAAAAGCAACAGTCAATAGACATGACGGCCATGTGAATAGGATGTGAGATGGGATGAAAGGCGGTTCCCGTCGCGTGTCGTTGCTGCCCCCGGATTTTGTCTCAGCGCGTTAAGTGAATTGAGGGCTCAATGTACTATTTTGGTGGGGCTTCGCGGTGAGTGTACATTCGACACGCTAGTCTGCTTACGTAGCTATGTTTTACTATCATTATCTTATCGCACGTGATAGATCACGCCGGCTCGAAGCTCATTCGCGCTTGTGCGGAAAAAAAGTTTCGGCACGCCAAAGCCATCGTCAACACCTTAAAAAATAAGGACAAAACATCAGGCGACCACGACGAGCGAACGAATTCCTTCCAATTGTCCGCCCACGACGCTCCCCTCCTTTTGAACCCTCCCACATCCCATCACACACAGAGACCATGTCCTTAACAAGACGGGCGCTGCAGAGCAGCAGCGCCAGCACCTTGCAGGCGGCTGGCCGGCCCGCCATCTGCTGCCGGAGAGCATTCTCGACGACGCAGCGCAACAACAACACAGACTTCTCAACACAAGACCCATTACCACAACAGACATCCGCCGCCGACGAACAGGATCGCCCACGATGGTCCTACACGCCCGAGCGCATGAAGGCGCCTTTTTCGATCCAGCAGCCCAAGGACCCCCGCCGCTCCGTCTGGGTCGTCAACGAGGACCCGGCCCGCCTCGATCGCATGTACCAGAAGCTGGTCGGTCCCGAAATCGCGCGCACCCTGCCGGACGAGCTTAAGTGGCTGGCCGTCACGCACAAGAGCTTTGACAATGGCCGGCGCGGGTTCAACACGCGGCTGGCGTTTTTCGGGCGCATGATTCTCGCGTTGGAGACGACGCGGTCGATTATGGGCAAGCCACTTTCCTCCATCCCTGAGAACGACAACGAGAACGACCCCTACGGGCGGGAAGCGTTTTCGCACCCCGCGCTCGACTGTGTGGACAAGCTCAACACGGTGCAGCCGCACCAGTTCGCGACCCCCACGAAGCTGACGGCGCTGGCACGGGAGGTGGACCTGCCGGGGGTGGTACGGTGGAAGCCGCGGATGCCGGACAACCTGGAAGGGTCGGGCATGACGACGGTGATGACATCGACGCTGTTGGCGATTATCGGGGCGGTGTCGCTGCACCACGGCGCCGATGTGGCGAACCGCGTCGTGCAGGGGCGGATTGTGAAGCATCTGACGGAGTAGGGCACCAAGGTTGGCGGTCTAGATTGGGATGAGGATGCGGATGAGGGTCGGTAGACGTCAAACCCAAACTGTACAAAATTATGATGTGAAAAACATAGCTGTTGAAATTTTTCTTTTTCACTGTTTTATATCTTATATTCCATTACAAAAGCTGTATGTTATAACATGAGAGAAGGAGGTGAGCATCTGCACCCTGTGCTTGTGAACGACGTTCGAAAACCAAGACACTGGGAGTTGGGAGCAAAAGAGCAAAGAGGAAGGAGGAAAGAAAGAGGAAAGAAAGAGAAAAAGCGAAAACACAATTAAAAAAAAATAGAAATATCCCATCACATCACATCAACTCACATCGCTGCCCTATTGCAGCGGGATCAAGTATTGTGTCATGGCGCCACCGATATCCACCTCTCATTTTCGTCCAGTTTGTCCGGCTCCAACGGAAGGGTCGTCACCTGCGGCAGCCGCTTGTCGAGCGCGTTGTCGTCAATGGACCGCGCGCCCGACTTGTATATTGTGGTGGTTGAACGTGTCATGGCCGTGGACGACATGTCCGCCGCCTCGGCCTCCCGGCCAAAGGCCAAGTCCAGCACCTCGAGCGGCCCGTGACCCACCGTCATCCAGCCCGGTCCGCCGCTCTGGCTCCGCAGCTCGGCGCCCTGGCCCACCTGGAACCGCCGGAACGTGTACGTGTCCCGGCAGTCGACCAGCGCGCAGTGCCCGTCGTGCCACGCGGCCGGTGGCATGCGCTCGTTGTACAAGAACAGGACGAGCTGGTCGAGGTCCTGGAAAATGTTGCGGCTGTAGATGAGCAGCAAGATTCCCGAGCCGGGGTGGCCGATGGACGACGCGCACAGGGCCAGCCGCCGGAGACCGCGGCTGCGGCCGTGGCCGTGGCTGCTGTGCCCGTCACGCCCGCGGGTCTGGCTTGCAATGTGCCGCAGCAGCTCGACGGTCTGGGCGACGTTGAACTCGCCGAGCATGGCCAAGGTGTCGGCGTGCGGCGCGAGGTACAGCCGGCGGTGTAAGTCGAGTCGGGCCTCGCCGGCGCGCTCGCAGGGGGTGTTGACGGCGAGGCGGATGATGGCGGAGTAGTGGTCGAGGGCGCACGAACGGGCCTCGTACGACACAGCGAGGGCGGCCGGGTTGGCGCTCCAGGACTGCCACTTGGCGAGCGACGCCGGGCCGGCCGAGCCGGAACTGCCCCGACTGGCGTCACTGTGGTAGTCGTCGGCGTAGTGGGACTTGCGGCGGTGGACCTCGACGACGCGGGGAACAAAAGAGAGCTGCCAGATTTTGAGGCGCAACTCGGTCGGCAGGTCGGGAAAGCGTGGGAACGATGTAGGCGTGGGCGTCTGCACTATTGACGTCGAGGCCAAGAGGTCGGTGACGGACGTGATGGCCGCATCGGCACTCGCAGCTGCCGGCCCATCTTGTTGTGCACCCATGTCGGGCAAGGTAGAGTGATGTGGGTGAAGATCGGCGATCGACAGGAACGAGTGGACGTGGAACGTTGAACGTTGAACGTTAAACGTTTCGGGGGTAATGGTTTGGTTTGGTAGCTGGGTACGGTGTACAGCCTTGCAGAGTCGCTGTCGCCTCGAAGATGCCAGGATGCGATGCGCATATGCAGCCTCTGGTCAGCCTCTGCTCAGGTCGATCCAGTAGATCAAGCCGCTGCCGTGGGATTGCTGGAGAGGCTCAGAGGGTTGCTGTCGAGTGTTCTCGAAGAATGGAGGCTGCTGCTCAACTTTGCCGATCTATGCGGCTCGACTGCCAAGGTTGCAAGAGACGGTGATTGGGGCCCTGCATTCTTCTGTGTCTCTATTCGAGGTCTTCCTTCTCCTTTCTTCCTCTTCTTTTCTCTTGTGGTATTTCTGTCTGCCGGGTTGTGTGCTTATTTGCTGTCCTTGGAATGAAATGGTCGCCTGGCAGTCTGTCGTCGCATTGGAGAGGGGTGAGAAATCAAGCTTTGACGCAGTATTGGAAATGGGACACAGTGCAGAACCAAGCCGCCTCCGGTCCTTCTCTTTCCGTTTTCCGTCCTTCTCGCTGGTGGTCACGGGCGGTCTCGTGATGTCATCTGCAGGGCGCGGACCACAGACTACAGTGCTTCCCCAGGCGCTCGATTGCTAATCTTAAAAGGTGCTATTTTTGGTATTTTAGGTGCCATTTTGAGTGTTGTTTTGAGCAACCATTCTCCATATTTTATGTTTCTTTTGCACCTCTTGCTCTTTTCACGACCTACTTCCCCGGCGAGGTATGGTCTCTTCGTCGCGTGTCTCTTTTCCCTCCTTTCCCTCTTTTTCCTCATTCCCTCTTTTCCCGCATTCTTTTCATTTTCTAGCCACCTCGTATTACACGCCCGACCGTTGCGACCTTTTGGCTTTTACGAGCGGCTCTAATTTAGTGTGCCCTTGTAGTGCCTCTGTAGCGCATTGTTAACGACCTTAAATGGTGCCTTCCGGGCGCTGTCGCGTGGCTTTCGACGTCATTTAACGCCCTTCCATCCTCAACACCTCTCCTTTGACACCCACGCCCTTTCCCCCCACCATTTCCCCATCACAGCCCCGTCTCGTTGCCATCCGCAAACACCGCAGCGTCGCCGTATATCCGTACCAGGTGGAAGGGCACAACCTCGACAAAGCGAGCCTCCGTCTCCACCCGTTGCGTCCCTTTGGCTGTGCCCAGCAGCGATGACGTCGTCCTCGACGTGACGCGGTCCGCAGCCAGGTCGGCCTCCGTCTTGGTCGCATCGAACTCGTGCAGTGTCAGCCACCGTGGTGGCTTGGCCGTTGTCGACGTCGGCGCTGCCGGTGGTGCCGGTCCGCCGGGCGGCGGCACCTTGTCCCCGCCAATCTCGTTCTCCATCACGACCTCGAAGCGCGTCGACCGCTGCCAGCCGGGCAGAGCCGCCACCTCGGGCATGTACTCGTCGCGGTACCAGTCTTGAGGGGTGCCATCGCCCAGCTCGACGACTTCCGAGAGGAGCAGGGTCCCGGTTGCACCACCACCGCGGCCCACCCATGTCTCGGCGTGCCGCGCGAACCGCCCGCGAAACGAGGCGAACCGTGCAATGGGCCCGCCCTCGGGCAGCGTCTCGTGGTGCAGCGGGATGCGCCGAAAGGCGTCGCTGGTGACAAAGGCGAGCGTCGGCAGCTTGTAGATGACGAGGAACGGCTTGTCAGCGTCGGCAGCCGCCGCCTGGTAGCGCCGGGCCACGGGCAGCGGCTGCGCAGGGTCCGCATGCACGACATCGAGGATGTGCACGTCTTCGTACCAGCGGACAAAGTCGGCGTAGGGAAAGACGGCCTCGTCGCTGGTGTTGGAGCTGATCCAGAAGACGCCGGGGCCGGTAAAACGGCTGTCTGCCATGATGGGCGGGATGTTACGGAAGTCGTTTGAGGTCAAATGACGTCGTAGTGGTACTCAAGGAAGAGAGACTGTTCTTGAAACTCCCGGTCCTGCTAGATGCTGAAAACTGCCGATGCTCCTCATGTGCTTTGTACGGCAAGTCCATACAGTACGTACCGGGAGAATACAGGATGAGGAGTGCGCGGCTCATATCACTCGACGGCTTTCGCCAGTCTTTATCCCCTTTGCCGTTTCCCGATTTCGTCTCCTCCTTCTACAAGAATGGCCGTCCATGTCCTGTTAACAGAAGCCGTCTTGGTCCGCCACGTCTGCTGTGCGATGCGAGCATGCGTACCGCATATGTCGTATGCATCGCGTTGCCCGTATCATCATGCTGAAACGATAATAAGTTATGCAGAGTAAAAATACTCGAAAACATTTGGTGTCGGCGCGTGATATCAGCTTTCCTGTTCGGAGGTTGATAAAAAAAAAATCAAATGCTGCGACACGTGAGTGCTGTGAGTGCGCAGTAGTAAAAGATATAGCATTCTTCCAAGCTGCCTTTCGACTGCCAGATATCGCTTTGTACGGCTTACAAACGGAAAGATTGTCCTGTCGCATTTCTACCCAGCTTATCAATTACCAGGGTAATGAGGGAAATGGCACACAAGAAGTCGAGTGAGCTGCTCCGTTCTACGAACCAAAGATTGGCGGGGGCCGTCTTTATCGGCTAGCAAAGGTTGGTGCGGGACAGGAACAGGACAGGAAAACTGGGGCTGCCACCGGCGATAGATCGGTGCCTCAACCCACTGTTCTCTCCTCATCCAAGCACGACACACGCAGCTGCCTGTTTGGGTTGGTTTTGACGGCCGCTGATCGCTAGGACGTCCCTCTTGCGCCAGGGGCGGGGGCCGGGGGACACGGGCGGGCGAGGCCAGTGCCGCCGCGGCAGACAAAAGAGGCAAGAGGGAACGGTCGCAGCGCGATCGCACCTTCTCGTTGGCGCAACTAACCGACGCTGTGGGGATTGCAGATGGTGCCTTCCGTTGTTGTACTTGTAAGCTGCCCCCGTGTGCGGGCAAACGACCCGCCATGCCAGAGTCCCTCGGCTCCTTTTATTACTCGGTGCCCGCCTTCTTCCCACTCGAGCAACGACTCTGCTTCTTTTGCAAACTGCAACGTTCACGCAATTGGATTGAAGTGAACACCAGCAAAAATGAAGTTCAACGCACTCCGTCTGCTCTCTCTTTCGGCGGCGACGCCCGCGCTGGCGGCCGTGCTCGCAACGTCGACCTCCGATGACGCCACCAGCCGCCAGCACGTCATCGGCGGCGACCGCTTCGACCACGACCGCTTCACCTGCGACCTGCCGCCGCCCGTGGCGCCGCCAGCCACCGACGGCCTGCTCTCGGCCGAGGAGCTGTTTGCCGGGCCCGACGCCCTCAAGCTCCAGGTGCACCGCCTCTCGGCGGCCGTGCAAGTGCCCAGCGCCAGCTATGACAACATGGAGGACGTCGACGTGGACCCGCGCTGGGCAGTGTTTGGCGACCTGCACCGCGTGTTCGAGGAGCTGTACCCGGCCGTGCACCGGCGCATGACCGTCACTAAAATCAACAAATACGGCCTGCTGTTTACCATCAACGGCTCCGACACCAGCCTGCAGCCGCTGCTGCTCACGGGCCACCAGGACGTCGTGCCCGTGCCCGACCCGTCGGCCTGGACGCACCCGCCCTTTTCGGGCTACTACGATGGCACGTGGCTGTGGGGCCGCGGCGCCTCCGACGACAAGAACAGCGTGACAGCGCTGCTGTCGGTCGCCGAGACCTTGTTGGAAAACGAGGACTGGACGCCGCGCCGCACGCTCCTGCTGGCCTTTGGCTTTGACGAGGAGTCGCTGGGCGAGCGCGGCGCCGGCGCCATCAACAAGCACCTGGAGGCCGTCTACGGCCGCGACTCGATTGTGCTGCTGCTCGACGAGGGCGGCTCGGGTCTGGATTTGGTCAAGGGCAGCGGCGACGGCGCCACCGACACGCTCTTTGCCCTGCCGGCCGTCGCCGAAAAGGGCCAAATCAACGTCTACTACGAGCTGCGCGCCCGCGGTGGCCACTCGTCCATGCCGCTGCCGCACACGGCCATTGGCATCGCCGCCGAGATCGTCGCTGCGCTCGAGGCGCACCCCTACGCGCCCAAGCTCGTCGAGGGCTCGCCGCTGCACCACAACTACGTGTGTCGCGCGCGCTACACGCCCGACACGGACCGCGAGGTGACGCGCCTTGTGGAGAACAATGATCTCACCGAGCTGGCCGACCTGCTGGCCAGCTACAACCCGTCGCTCAAGTTCCGCCTGCAGACGTCGCAGGCCGTCGACATTTTCAACGCCGGCCTCAAGATCAACGCCATGCCCGAGAAGGTCGACATTGGCGTCAACTACCGCGTGGCGCCGCACGAGTCGCTCGACGCTGTCCGGCAGCGCACCGTCGAGCTGCTGCAGCCGATTGTCGCCAAGTACAACATTGCCCTCGACGCGTTTGGCAATGACGTCCCTGCTGACGCAGCCGCTTCGATTGTGGACGCCGACGGGGCCGTCCACGCCACGTACGACGTCGACTACGACGCCTCGCTCGTCCTCTCGGCGCCCAGGGGGCTCGCCGTGGCGCCCGTGACACCGACGACGGGACCCGTTTGGGACCTCTTCTCGGGCACGATCCAGCACACCTTTGCCTTTGAAGGCGGCCGCGTTGTGCCGGTCGGCGACATTATGAACGGCAACACGGACACGCGATCGTACCTAGGGCTGACGCGCAACGTCTTCCGCTGGGTACCGCTGCGCGCGCCGTGGGCCCAGAACATGCATGCCATTGACGAGGCCCTGCACATGGAAGGCCACATGGAGGTCGTGCGCTTCTACTACAACCTGATCCGCAACTTTGACGCCGCGGATGTGTAGGCCGCCATAAGGGAGACTGAAATAATAGTAGTGCACGGGGAGTCGTATGAATTGGATAAATCTATTATGCGCTGTGTCAAGTATATATTGGAAGAAAGCAAATGACAGCAAAAATGATTACGTATATAAACATGCTACACCTCCAACGTGGTCTACTTCTTCAGGTACGCGTCCACGCCGATGCTGCGCAGCCGCACCGCCTTGTCCGTCACCTGCTGCTCCATGTCGCGCTGGTACGCCTCCATTTTGGTCAGCAGCGCCGGTGTGAACGCGCCCAGGATGCGGATCGCCAGCAGCGCCGCGTTGGTCGAGTTGTTGATGGCCACGGTGGCGGTCGGCACACCGCGGGGCATCTGCACAATGCTCAGCAGACTGTCCATGCCGTCCAGGTGCGTTGCCCTGACCGGCACGCCAATCACGGGCAGCGGCGTGTACGCGGCCAGCATGCCGGGCAGGTGCGCGGCACCGCCAGCGGCCGCAATGATGACTTTGATGCCGCGTGCGGCGGCCTCGGTGGCCACCTGGCCCATCTTGGCGGGCGTGCGGTGGGCCGACGTGATGTCAACCTCCCAGGGGACGCCGAACTGGTCGAGGATGTCGATACCGGCCTTGAGCACGGGCAGGTCCGAGTCGGAGCCCATCGTGACGAGGACCAGAGGGTTGGCGGCGACGCCAGCGGAGGGCGCCGGCGCGACGGGTGCCACGACAGCGGAAGCTCCCGCCACCGCGGCCGGTGCAGCCGCCGCCGGCCGCAGGGCCTTGGTGGGTGCCTGCAGGCGCTCCTCGCGGATGGTCTGGGTCAGGCGGATAAGCGGCGCGGCCGCCGCCTCCAGCTCGGTGATCGACAGCGTCGTGCCCGTCAGCGTAATGTGGCCGATCTTGCGGCTAGGCTTGGCCTCCTTTCCGTACATGTGCACGTACACGCCGAGTCCGCTCGCAAACGTCGATTGTGCGGCCTCAATCAGCCGCTCGTGCGCATCCGGCGTGGCGCCGCCCAGAACGTTGATCATCAACGCCGACTTCACGTGCGGCTCGAGCTTGGCGGGGAGCGGGCGGTCCAGGATGGCCGTCAGCTGCGCCTTGAACTGCGACATGTAGGGGATCGACTCAATGGTCAGGTGGCCCGAGTTGTGCGGGCGCGGCGCGATCTCATTGACCACGACCTCGTCGTCAGCCGTCAGGAAAAGCTCGACGGCAAACACGCCGCGGCCCCAGAGCTGGTCGATGACGCGGCACGCCACCTCCTGCGCCTTGGCAGAAATCTGCTGCAGCCGTGCGCCCTCCAAGCCCCGCGGCGGCATGTACACGTACGAGCAAATGTTGTCTTCGTGCACGGTCTCGACCACCGGGTACGGCAGCAGCTGCTTGGTCACGCCGGGGGCGGCGTCGTCCTCGGTGCGGATCACCATCACCGACAACTCCATGGCAAACGGCACCCACTTCTCGGCGTAGCACGCGACGTGGCCAAACTCGGCCTCCGCCGCTTCCAGGTCCGCCGGGGTGCCCACCTTGAAGTTGCCGCGCCCGTCGTACGAGTCCTTGCGCGCCTTGAGCATGAACGGGTAGCCAAACTGCGCCGCCGCCTGCTCCATCGACGCACGCATGCCGGCGCCCGTCTCAATCGCCACCTGCTTGGCCACGGGCAGGCCCTTGGACGCCAGATATTCCTTTTGTTCGTACTTGTTCTGCACCAGCCGCAGCGTCTTCCACGACGGGTGCACCTGGACGGGCGCCGCGCCGGCCGTCGCCCCCGTAGTCGCAATCGCCTCGAGCACCTCCGTGTCAATGTGCTCAATCTCGACCGTCAGCACGTCGCTGTGCGCCGCCAGCTCGCGGATCATGCCGGCGTCCTTGAAGGAGCCCGCCACGTGGTGCTTGTTGCGGTTGATCTGCTTGGCCGGCGCGTCGTCGGCGTCGAGTACGGCGACAGGCACATTGAGCGGCGCCGCGGCCTCGCACAGCATCTGGCCGAGCTGGCCGCCGCCGAGGAGGCCAATGACCGGTGTCTTGACCATGGTGGGTCGGTGTGGTTGTGTGGTGGACGAGAAGTGGTGCTGGAAAGGTTGCCGAACAAAGTTTGCTGTCACAATTCGGCGAGCGCGCAAATCGTCGGCATTGAAAAAATGCTGTCTGAAAATTATGACGTGAAGCTCCGTTGTAAGTGTCGATGCAGAGCCCCGCTAGCGCCGCTGTCGGCTGCATTGAGTGGTTGAAATTTTTGCCGTAAGCAACAGCAGCACGTGACGATACACTCTGGGCGAATCAGGAACCGGCCTTCACGGCAACGGCACGCGAATTACTGAGTAGGTACGGAGTAGTAAAGACTTGCTGAACACCTCGGATTTGACAGGGCGGCCCGGTAGCGCGGAGTTCTCAAGTCAGTACAGAGTACGTCGTATCTCAGTTTCCTCATTCCTTAGCTTCCTTCTACCGTCTACACTTGTGTATCTCGCAGATGCGCACCCACATCGAGGCCCTGGAGGCACTTGCTGCAGAATGCAACTCCATGTGCAGACAACCCTTGTGCGTTGTCGGTCGTCTTCGCGTCGACAGCCATGGTCGCAGCAAGGCGACTCGCCTGGCAAAGGCGCTTGTCGCGACAATCCAGGCCGAATTTGCAGCGAGGACGATTGCAGACCTGGGACGGCGAATGCAGTGACATCAGATGCTGATTGGTCTCTGTTACTTTTCTCTGCTCGAGTAAGACCTTTTTTTTCTTCCCTTTTCCTCCCCCTCGCTCGCTCTCGACTAGAACACAGTGCTCACGGCGCACAGGCTCCAGCAGTCTCGAATGGTTCACGTCTTAATACACAATTTGCAGAACGATGGCTTTCAACAGGGCCGCGAACAGATAGCACGGCTTACCTCCTTGTCAGTCTTAATCACGGCTGCCCTCGGCCGGCGACAAAATGTAGCTTTAAATGTAGCTCTAACCGACGACTCCCTATAGAGCATGCCACACCTCGACAGTACCCTGGCAAGCCTGTCGTTAGCAGAGCACGACCTAGCCTCTGTTGTACGATAGCGGATACTTTTTCGAAGCCTTCACTTTAAGCCGTTCGAATACCGCCATGAAGTTGTTCCCATAACAAACTAGTCGACATTTGAATGGGTGTTCTCAGCAATTCAGAATGCCGACTTACTAGACACACGGGACTATACGCCTCTCCTAGAATAACTATACTCCGACCACTCCATCTTTTAAGTTTAAGGTAAAGCAGGCGGCGGTAAGTCCACGTTCATGAAGTTTGTGGCAGACGATGCTCGCATACGCAGCGCACCTGAAGTATGGGTCGGTCCAGACCAAAGCCATAGTCTTGGGTTACTTACATACGTTGTACCTCTAATTATTATCTACCCCTACCCCTTTAACCTCCCCTCCTTCTAAAAAAAAATAGAATCAAAAAAGAAGAAGAAATGTATAAAAGTAAAGGGAATAAAACCCTTCCCCCTTGTCTGATAAAAGTCCTAGACGGACTTCTCAAAAATATGTGTTTGTTGGGCCAACATTTCCTTCTTCTCCTGCTCCTTTTCGTACAAACGGCGCCCGTATCCTGGTCTTTCTGGGAAAATCAGGACAGCGTCGTCCACACTCCATTCCAGCGTCGAAGAGAATTCGCGCTCAAAGTTTAATTTGGCCGCCATCTCCGGCGCGCAATTGAGATACCACCGTTCGGGCTTTACAGGTAGTCTTTGTTTCTGACGCCGCTTTATAACCCCTGGCTTTGCTGCTGCGGCCGCCTTCCAGTCGTATTGCCGGGGATCGGCCAATGCGTACACACGGTGCTTTTGTTTATCTCGAAATGACGTGCTTCGAAGATTGTACGGCATCTCTTTACTTCTGCTCACCCGCACACCCCCGGGGAACACAAGCACCTTCTGAAGCAGCTTGGATTTTTGGCGAGGCTTCATACTGGCCACAAGGAGCACTTGCTCAACGTCCCAGTAGTCGCCAATGGTAAACAAGAACGTCTCGTGCTCCATGACCGCCAGAGCCTCCGCGCTCAGCTTGGGATTCAGCTCGGGCGTGGCCATAAAATGCGGTACCGTGAAGGCCGTGCTGAAATCGCACATCTTGTTGTCTACAAGCTGCTCGCGTCGCAAATCGTGATAAAAAATGCCCAGCTGGTGCAGCCGTATCGTGTCTCGCAGGAGCCGGCGCGCCGTGGGCACCGTGAGGTTGGCCGGGTCCGAGAGGTTTTCGGTGGACCCTAGTTTCTTGAGAATACCGCGGATCGGCGGAGGCTTACCACTTCGCTCGCCAGGAAAGCGGCCCCGCATGTCTTCGGCGCCGGGCACCTCAATGTTGCCATTGAACTCGAGCTCGAACTGGTCCGCCATCTTGTTCTCGTGCGCCTCGTCCAGCAGGACGTAGCCATAACAAGGAATGGCCAGCTCGGGGTGGCCTGCTTCGTGCAGACGGCCAAAGGCGCGGCATTCGCTATAAAACGGCTCCGAGTATTGGGCGAGGACAGTCAATTTGGCGCGCGTACTATTAGCCAGGTACTCTCCAGGGCCTGTCCAGTCTTCTTCGTATACAAATCGGAACTTGATAAAGCGAGGCGAGTTAGTGCGTAAGACCCTGAAAACCCTGAAGACCCCCGGACCCTGGCTCCTGGGACCCTATTATTATAAAACGTACCAGCTTAAGCGCATATTCTTGGCCCATAATCTTAACTTTGATGACATGCGCATGCAGCCCTTCACCAAGGCAGTCGAGAAACTCGATGTCTTGAGGCCCTTTAAAGTCAAAGGCGGCCAGCTTTGGGCCTGGGCACAATGGCAGTGGCACCAGGTCGGCTACTGTCTCCGGGCCAATCGGGATACATCGGGCTAGTGGAGAGCGAGGGTAAAATTGTGCTTTAGAAGAAATAGAAGATGAAGAAAAAGGCGAAATAAAATTGTAGCAAGTAAGTTTATATGAAGTGGAAATCGAAAAGAAAGAAGTGAAAAGAAGAGGGAAAAGAAGCGAATCAAATAGATAAAAGTTATGAGAGATAAAAGGGGAAGTATTAAGAAAAGAGACGTGCTCGCTTGCTGGAGAGGGAAATACAGCTTGGGTCAAACAAAGAGGCGACTGGATCTTGAACACCCACAGACGGAAACGGCGTGAAGAAGGCCATAAAATAGTAACGAAAACCGCCATTGGCCTGCGGACGACTTCTTTGTTGACACTGCAGCGGACGTCTTTGACATAATGTTGGACGAAGAATATGACTAATCTGTATCACGTGATTGGTCTAGGCCTGTAAGAAGGTAGGGTATGGTAGCTGAATGTAAAAGTGGCTTGTTTTTATTAATTTTTGGTGGCTGTGGCCCTGACACCCTAATGGTGCCATGGCCCCACATATTCTAACTATTTCAGCCAATAGCAGGAGACTAGGTCTCCCCCACAGCCTACAGGCATCTACAAGGCCAAATGCGCCATCGCCATTCGTCGCCGCCCACGGTATGTGGGGTCAGGCCCGTGTAAGTGGTCGACGGTCTGGCGCGTGAACGAGAACAGGTCACAGAAGCAATCAAAATGCAGTCAAAATACAAGCAGACGACAATTACAGTTCCTTCGCTGCCTTTGACAGCAGCATGGCAAGCTGTTGGTCCTTCTTGGCTGCGTCGTCGGCCAGCATCCTGGCCTTCCACTCGGTATACACGAGCAGGTCCTTCTCGCCCTCCTTGGCCGGCGGCCGCAAACGCATCCTGCAAACCACGCGTGAGGGATTCGAACTCGCTATGGCATTGTGGGAAGCCGCCGTCGAGGAAGACGAGGTAGCGCTGCCACGGCCGCCCCGTGCGCGCCAATGCCGCGAGGTCGTCTCATCCCTGTCGTCGTTGTTGTCCGCGGCGCTCAGCAAAAGGCTCAGCCCACCGCGTCTCGTCGGCGGCGAGTGCATTGTTCCCGCCAAAATATAGGGGCCTGCAGTCGGTGTCGCCATCCGGGGCAACGATCTGGTGAAGTCTCTTCATCTTCCAACATCCACCACCACCAGCTGACGATGCCGGCGAGCAGGGGGCTTCATGGGGCCAGCCGCTTGTACGTCGATAACTATGCTGGTGAACGACGCCGGATGCGTCTGGAAAGGGCCCCAGCGCCACGCATGGTGGCTGCACAATACAGCCGACCTGCACCTCCTCTTCCTCGCTCTGCCAACGGCAGACGCCCATCTGGGATAGTAAGTGCTTTTATAGTGCAAGGTAATTAAACATCCACGGGCTGCTCCAGTAACCGTTCTTTCTGAGAAGGCGTGGCTGCGGACAGTACGAACCCGGGTCATTGTCTAAGAAAGACGTGAAATTAGGGGCTCCTGGACAATATTCAGGGAAAGACAACTCACGCGCCTTGGGCAGGTGGGGCGCTCTAGACAGCAGATGGCTTTTTCATACAGGTGCTGTGCACAAAGCATGCAGCTGCCATTGTAGCGCTCGGCTGGTTGGCAAACGTCAGTTGTGCGCCGCCAAAGACAATAGTTCTCGGGCATTATTGTGGGTGGGCGAATGGGATCGGGGCCTTACAAGTGATGTAAGATACAATGAAACGGCAAGGAATCTCAATCGCAAACAAAAAGACAGCGAGAACAGCCTTTGATAGAGTGACAGGAGGGGAGGATACGTCCTCAATATCTTGAAAAGCGAATGCGTTGTGGCGTGAAAGCACAATGTTTAGATACCCTTTTATTCGTATTTGCGATTTTGCAATACCTGTTGCCTCTAGGAATGTGTTTTCGTGTTCTGCTTACAGCGTATTAGGTGCGACACGCTCTGTATTGAAGTTCGTGGCCAAGCCGGGCCTTAAACGCCTTAGGCAACTCTCTTGAATTTAAGGCTCTACTATGTCGTACGTTCGTATTCCGTACAGACCTGATCCTGACGAGAGCCTCATCCAGCGCCAAACCTTTTAGATAGCCCCACACCGACAAAGCCAAACTCACTCAGAAGATAAAGAAAAGGCAAAAAAAAAAACGTACAGCAGCGGGTATTCGCTGGTCGTCACCGACCCAACTACTAATCCGCCGATTACAGGTTTAACTAGGGGAGAGCGGACGGGATCCCGTGTTCTCCTGTATCTATGGCCGTACGTGAAAGATCACGGTGTAGGTCAGTATTATATAGGCCAGTCCGGTGTCGGGAAACTTACGTTTTGATTGAAACCAACAGCTCGATGTCTGAGATGGCCGTACATACGTACGGAGTATGTGTGCCTGTAAATAGAAATATCATCCAATTGTATTTTCATCTTCAGTTTCACGTTATCTTCTCTATTCCGATTTACATGCTGCACGATGACTTGCTATTGTACAACATTTATTCGTCGTATCTTCATCTCGTGTTTTGATCTTTTTTTAATTTATTCGCGGATACATAACGATACTTGCCTTTATTGCCTACGGAGTAAATCTAAACTAAAAGTCCGTAAACGATTCAGTTTATTTGCAAGGGTTTATCTCACAAGGCTGATTTGATCAAGATCATGTGCTGCTGTTCAAATGAATTTTTTTTTTCAAGTGAGAAGTAATCTTATGTTCTCCGTGGGTTAACTCAACTCTCAATGTTTGTGCCTCCTTTTCGTCGTTTCCAAAGATATGCCCCCTGTTGTCAGGAACCGGTTATGTTCTTTTCTTTTCCCCGTCCTCCTTTCTCTTGCATAAGGCCGCTTTCATATTTCACACTTGCTATTTTTTCAGCTGCTAAACAAGGGTCACTGTGAGAAGAGGGGCCGTTATTTCGCACTCCTCGACAAATCGAGACAAGCACGATCGGTATTTTTCAAGACGACAAAGCTTTCGAAAACGGCCTGTCATTGTTCCCCATGAAAAGCGGCACTTGCGCATTGGTGCCTGGCGATTGGCGGAAGTTCCTGGTGGATCGTCTGGCCGACTACGGAAGGGAGGAAATCAACAAACGAGACGAGACGAAACGAGACGAGACGGCGTCACCAATACACGCTGGCGAGTCCGCCTGGCCACTACGAACAAAATGCTTTGCTTCTTTGTGTCTTCTTACTTCTTAAATTCTTCTGGCACAAGCCACAACCGTTGGAGATCGCGGAGGCGGAACGCCGCGGCGACGTGTAGTCTTAGATACTTGTGCACGATTCAAGAACGGGAACTCGGCAGAATCTGAGAGAACACCTTGGCCACGAAGAAAGGGGCCACAAAGAGGATGCCAGGAGGCAATAATATGCAGCACACACATGCGCGACAGCATACGTCGTAAAGCGTCTGCCAGCACACGTGGGAGGTACGGTGTGGCTGCCTTGGCATCGGCCAGGGGAAAGCATCTGCGCTGGGCGAGACGAGATTCAAGCAGTCGACAAGACACCACGAGAAATACTTTCTCTTCGTCATGAATTCTGATTTGCTCCCAAAGTCCGCGAATCAGTTTTACCCGCAGTTCGTCCTTCTCTCTCTTCTTTCAGGGACCTAATGCTCGGGCGTCAACCGCGGTGATTGATAGGCTGTGGAACGAAAGGGACAAGGGACCAAATGTTCGGCAGAGGTGGGGGACATGCAAACATAACGCTCCTCCAAGAGAAAGGATCGACACATTGTAACGGAACATATCCCGCAGCAAAACATTCCCACACATTTCACAAAGTTCATCCGACGATAGGTGCCAAGACGACGGACAGTGAGGCAGCGAGGCAGAGCCAAGAGAAAATAATGGAGGCCTGTGCTGTCAAGGAAAAGACGAAGAAAAAACAAGCCATTTTGGCGTTGTCGTTCACTAACACAGACTTCTCTTGTGTGAGATGTCAGGGGTCAACAAAAGGATCCTGCCTTACGGGAAAAAAGTGGAGTCTCCGCCAGTGTTGTTCGTTCTTTCGTCCACCATGCCGCCAAGTTCGTCCCCGGCAGGCTGTGAAGTCAGGTAATTTCCCAGCATGCACCTGTAAAATTTGGGCATCGTCTCGTTTTTTATTCTTCTATCTTTAAGTTTGCTTCCTTTCCTATTTTGTCCAGTGTTCAGTGCATGCTTCAACTGCCCTTCTCCCGTCGGAAGCGCTCGCCTTTCCTGGTAGCGGTCTTCCTGTGCCTTGGTTTTAAAAGGCAGTTTCTAGTAAGGCGTCTTTTGGTCGTAAAGGCAGTCCTCAGTTTAGGCTTCTCACTCCGCCCACTCAGCACGGGTTTTTCTCCACAACGAGCGGAACCGAGCGAACAGAACAGCAACATGCGTCACCGAAAAGCGGGTTCTGGTGTTGACATGTGGTCACTCTCCTTTTTCTGTCTTTCTTTCTTTCCAGGTAGTTGGGTTTGTTTCAGCCCTCTCAGCCCTTTGCGGGGCACATATTAATTTCGAGGTTAGGGTTGATGCCGTTCGCCTGCCCTCTTCTCTCTGTTCGTCCCTTTCTGCCTTTCTGCCTTTCTGCCTTTCTGTCTGTCAGAACAACTGATTCCGGGTTCTCAGGGTAGCGTCGCAGAGGTAACCCGCACTTCAACTGCCGCGCGTGCACCACCTCGTATGGAGACGTAAAATACTTCGGAGCAGCGTCTCTCAAGAGTGCTATCTATCTCGCGATGCACTCCACGTATCTTACCTGCAGCATGATAAAGAATACAAATCAAGGTTCAAAAGAAATCATGGCGTGTTCTCTGGCATCCTTGCGCACCTGTCCCTGGAAAAGGACCCTGCCAGGACCACGCCAACGCATTTTCTCACCCTTCCATACACACACCCCTATTTGCGTCTGTGACTTTGTGGCGTTTTAGAACCAATCATTGCACCAGCACAGGGCGCCTGGCTGCGAGTCCCGACGGTGTGCGTCGTGTGGAAGGCCATTGTCCCTCCTGCCCCTGCAAGATTAAGAAAGGATTCAAGGCTGAAGAGAAAAGGAGACTAGACAAAACAGGCACGGAAACTTTGAAAAAAGGGCGGAGGGGCCACCGTGCCAACGACGTGAAATTAAACACTAAGCTATTTTTTCTTTTTTCTTTTCTTCTTTTTTGTTCCGCTGCTGTCTCGATCGACGTTAGCGCAGTTGCCCAAAAAGCCGAGCAAAAGAAAGAAGTGTGTAGTGGGCACTTCAAAACAAAATCAAACAGACGCCAAAATCAAAGAAAATCAAACCAAAATTTGCCAGGAGAGATTGCAGAACGCTCTCCTTTCTGTGTGAGTTACTGAGAATCAACTTGCTGAGGCAGCGGTCAAGAGCTTAGCCGTACCTCAATGCCTTCAAAACGCGTCTCGTCATTCATTCACGCCAACTTAGTTTGGGTGGGCCTGGACTAACACCAGCGCTCCACCCCGGCACTGCTTGGACAAGGCGCATTTTTTTATCCCAAAGCCGGCACGAGTCACAACGGCCAAGGGCATCCTTTGGCTTCTTTCAATACTCAGTATGAACCTGCCAAGCGCATAGCCCTGGAGCGAGGATCCGTGGACGGGGAGACTGGAGATCGGCTGAGACTGGGATTCGATCTGGCATGCCAACGGCCTCGCTTGGCGGATAGCGTTCATTGGCCCGCGATATCGGTTTGTGGTTCTTTGTTCTATCCCTTCTAATGAAAAGAATGAGACGGTGGGCTTGAAAAAGAAAAAATAAGAAATGAAAAAAGGAGGGGAGGGTGCCCGGAGACGAGGAAAAGGTCAGGTACACGGGCGTGGGCTGCATTGGCAGGCTTGCATGGTGTCTGGGACACCGGCCTGGGGTAGAGACACACGCACGCCCACCACGCGCCCACGGCACGCCCACATACTGGTATGTCTGTGGCTTGCACCGTGCAATCTCTCTCTGTCTGTGTTGGGCATCCTACGTGGGCGTTCTTGTGCCCGCCTCGTCCAGTCGTTTTTATTCTTTGTCAAAGAAGGGCCAAGAAACCATAAATATCTGTCCAGCCCACCCGAGTCTGCTTGGGTTGACTCTTTCTTTTTTTTCTTCCTTTTTCTTCATCCAACCGCATCTCGTCGCTCTTTTCCATTCTCTTCAACGAAACCCAACTTTTTGATACCCTTTTATCCTCTCTTTTAATATCTCCATCCCTTCTTTTACTCCCCTCTCTCTCCAAAATGGCTGTCAACGATAAGGACGTCGCCGAGTGGAAGGACCGTTTCAACGATGTCCTGGCCCGCCCCGCCGACCACATCAACCAGCGCTCGCCCGAGGGCTCGCAGTCCTGGAGCGAGGCCTTCTGCGGCTGCTTCAGCCCCATTGACCTGTGCCTGATCACCTACTGCCTGCCCTGCGTCACCTTTGGCAAGACCCATCACCGTCTCCGCAAGGATGCCACCCTCCAGGGTTACGAGCCGATTAACACTTCGGTAGGTCCCCACCTCCTGGTCGGCAGACAAGAAAACGTATCCCGATATCTGTTCATCAACTAACGTACGGTGTAGTGCCTTCTCCTCTGCGGCAGCGCCTGCTGCGGTCTGCACTGGATCCCCATGTCCCTGCAGCGCGCCGACATCCGCGCCAAGTACAACCTCGAGGGCAACTGCATCGTCGACATTGCCGCCTCGTGCTGCTGCGCGCTCTGCGTGCTGACCCAGGACGAGAAGGAGGTCATCGCCCGCGACGCCGCCGGCCAGGGCAACGGTGCCGGCATCAAGCAGCAGTACCAGGCCGCCGGTGCTATGTCGTACCCGGCCGCCGCTCCCGCCGGTGCCCCGGCCCAGGCGCCTGCTCCCCAGTAAACGGTACTGTTGGAACCTGATACGACACCACCGACGCCCGCTGCTTTTCGCCGTTTTGCCTCTTGGGCATCACAGAATAATTTGATACCACCCCTACGAATGGGACATGCGGAGTAAACCTCAAGTTTTGCTTTTGATTTTATTGATCTTTTTGCAACGGGGTTCTTTTTTCCCTTTTCTCTCTCTCTCCTTTTAGACCAAGAAGAAGACGATCCTGTTTTCGCCTTTCCTTTCATTACTTTTTACTACCGAAGGAAGGAGTCTCTTACATGAGATTCTCCAAAATACGTCAGACAGACCAAAAATACTATTTCCTTAATTCTCATTTAAAAAATTATGTTCTCTCTCGATTCTATGCAGAACAGGGTCTGCCGGTGTCTTGGGGTTCTCTTTAGCTTCCATCGGACCAACATGTGCCAATACGAGCAATGGCTGAGCCAATATTGTGAAGCATCTGACCTTTTTTTTCAAAGCTTATTTTACTTCTTTTTTCGACTTTTTCTTTTTTCCTTTTTCATTCCCTCCTTTCTGCCGTGTCATGCCGTGCCCGGCAGGTGGGATACCCAATTGCCAACCGCGGTTGCAGTGGGTAGCGTCTGTCCCGAATAGTCCAACCTGTTTGTCCTTGTCTTTGTTTGTTTATCATTTAACTGACTCGGTTTTTTTTCTCTTTTTTTTCTTCGCAGCTTGGCCCTCTGGCGCGTCGTCCCTCCCTGGGTTCTGACTTACACCTGTTGGTTGGGTGGAGAGGAGCCTGGGCCCCACACGAACAAGGGTGAGAGGGTGGCATGAAAAAAAAACGGTCGTTGGTTTTTGCCCGCCAAGCTGCGGCTGAAGGTCGCACCTTGCTCGTTTGGGCCTACGCCAGACATGGGGAAGGGAGTGAGGTCGAGTCAGGAGTGCCTGCGACTCCTGCCTGTAGCATTGCCTGGCAGTTTCTCAGAAGTAATTTATTATTTTCAAAACATAACGCAGTCTGAAAGGGAGCAGGCGAAAAGGAGGGTAGGGCTGCGACTCAATTGGGTGAACCCTGGACGGTATCTCACGTATCTGACAAACACAAGCACGCCCTGTACGATACATTTCAATGCACAACGCATGTTTGGCGCCCTCCCCGAAAATGACACCCGTTGCTGGATTTGGCTACCTGAGCGAAAGGAGGGAGCTTGGGACCTCTTTGGAGCTTTGGCGGCCTGACCAAACACAGAGCTTCGTGGAATCAGGATCGGCAGCGCTTGTCTATTTTTCTTTCTTTCTTTTCGTTTGTTCGTTTGTCTGTTGTCTGGGATCGTTGAATTTCGTGGCTTGTCTGGGCCGGTCTATTTTGGCCCTTTGGGTCTGTTGGTTTTCGGGTCTTGGGATCCTTCTTTTAGTTTACCACCCTTGCTTGCACCGGTTCGTCTTTTTGTCCGGCCTTCAACTGCGTCCGGGCAAAAGAAAGAAGCGTCTCAAGATGATAGAGTCGGGCTAGTACAAGTACAAGTATTTGCACCCAAATATAGAAACATAAAGTCGATTGACAATGTTCACAGCAAATCTCGAATTTGGATGTGACCATGAGGTATCTAGTACTGAAGCTCAGGCTAGATTGTGCTCTTAAAATGCGCTCACATTGGTATCTACTTAATTTTTTTTTTAAAACGAATTCCATTCGTCCCACGGATGTCAAAGACGAAGGTAAAAAAATTCCCGCCACGTCCTGGTATCCAGATGGCCCTGTCCATAAATATCTTCCCGTATGCCGTCTGTTTTTCGTGGGCAATTTCGCGATCCCTATTTTACATGTCCTTGGCGAACGCCTCCTTTACAAGTTGCGTGGCTAGACAAACGCAAACCTCCTTTATCTGCCGTAGTCAAATGAGAAGTGAACATGAAATGAAGATTAAGCTTCGGTGGTCCCGGTTCAGAGGACTCGCGCAAATAAACATGCGACGCCAGCGGGTCGCTCTTCATGTTTCTTGGCATATGTCACGATGCAGACGAGAGTTGAGTCAGTGCCAAACGACGTACACATCGAAGGGGAATAGTGCGTTGGGATATCTAATGGGGTTTATCATAAACATTAAAATAAGTGGCAAATGGAAAAGAGGAGAGTTATTACAATTACAGTGCATCAAATATCAGACATCGTGGCCTATACCGACCGTCTTACCACCACTTCCACCACGGCCGGCTCGCCTTTGCGGCCGCCGCCGCCGCACCCCGGTCGTCCACCCACGCCGCCAGCTGCGGCAGGCTCGTCAGCCAACCAACGTGCTCGACGTGTCCGTCGGGCCGCACCAGCGCATACCCGGGCCGGCTGCCAAAGCCGTAGCGGCCGTGCAGGTAGGCGTCCTTGTCGACAAACACGCTCCGCTGCTCCTGCTCGACAAACGCCTCTGCCTGCGCAGGCGAACCTGCCACAACGTGTGCGACCGTGGCATCGAGGCCGGCGGGTACCAGTGTTGTCGAGGCGCTTTCCGCAGCGGCAACAATAGATTTGGTCGTGGCGGCTCTTGCGGCGGCCGTCGCTCTGGCAGACGAAAAGAAAGACGAAGAGGGTGTGCCCGTAAACAGCAGCAGATGGTACGATGTGATGCCCTTGCCGCCCTGCCAGAGGTGTTCCAGGAGGTGAGACACCTCTTTCTTGTCGTCACCCGCAAGGACCACTTTCCCGTCAGGCGCGCGGTCGCCGCCGCGGACGACACCCTTCCACCCGTGCGCCGTGCCCACGACGGGGCTGCGCCGGTAGCGCACGCGCAGCTGGTTCATGGAGCCAATGATTTGCTCGCGGCGGCGGCGGACACGCACGACCAGCGGTGCGACCCAGCTTAAAACAGTGTTGCGCAGCCAAACAAAAAAGGGCGTGGCCGTCGTGGCGGCGATGAACATTTTGTCGGTCGTTTTGAGGAGACGCTCACCAACGGGGCGGCGCTCGGCATTGTACGACGACAACAGAGTGTCGGTCAGGCCGAGCGTGCTCGTCGTAGTTTTGTTGGATCGGGCCACCCGCACGGCGGCAGCCAGCTTCCACCCGAGGTTGGTGGCGTCACCCAGGCCCGTGTTCATGCCCTGGCCACCGGCGGGGCTGTGGATGTGCGCGGCGTCGCCGGCCAACAACAGCCGGCCGGAGCGGTAGGCCGCAGCGACGCGGTGGTGCAGGCGGAAGGCGGTGACCCACACGGGGTCGACGAGCTGGGGCGTGTTTTCTCCGTGAAAATGCGCCGTGTCGGCAAAGAACTGCTGGAAGGTCTCGAGCGTCGGCTGCTCCTGCTGCGCGCGCGCCTCGGCGGCGGCGTCGGCGGGCAGGGGCCGGCAGGCGATCAGGCGCACGATGCCCTTGGACTCGGCGTACGGCAGCAGCGTCACAAAGCCCTTGTCCCAGAACATTTGCGTGCGGCCGACGGGGCGGTCGGGCCAGTTGCGGATGTGGGCGTCGCACAGCAAAAAGGACTGCAGGTAGGCGTCGCCCTCGAAAGCAATGTTGGCAGCGTGGCGGACACTGCTGTGGGCGCCGTCGCAGCCGACGACGTAGCGGCAGCGCACGTTTTCAGTTTTGTCGCTGCGCTCGCTGTCCTCGCCATGCACGAGCTCCACGTCCACACCGTCGTCGTCTGCAACAATCGACCGGATCGTGGCTGGCCGCTCGATGCCGCGGTGGTCCGGCCCCAGCTTTTGCAGGAGATGCGTCTCCAGCAAATCTTCTGTATCGGTCTGCGACGCCAGCAGCGTGTCAGAAAAGGCCGTGTCTTTGAAATCAAAGTCGCCCATGTTGAGCGACGCGGCGTGGCGGCCGTAGACGTGGATGTCGATGCCCTGGCCCACGGTGCCGCGCTCGACGAGGGCGCGCCCCAGGCCGTGGCGGTCCAGCAGCTCGAGGCCGCGGCTCTGCACGACAATGGCGCGGCTCTTGTCGGAGCGGACGGGCGCCTTGTCGACGATGCGCAGGGACACGCCAAAGGCGGCCAGCTCGTTGGCGAGCATCAGGCCCGTGGGGCCGGCGCCGACAATCAGGACATCGATATCGTAGGACATTGTGAGCGGTGGTGAGCAAGAGGGGAAATGATAAAGAGTAAGAGGGCCGTACAGTGAAGAAGGAAAGAGACCGTAAGCCAAAGGGAAAGAAATGATGTCTTAAGAGGAGAGAACGGCGGACGGAACCGCAGTCGACGACCGGCGAATTGGACGGCGCGAGGCCGGTCGTGCCTGCCCCTTATGATCGGCCCTTCGATCGGCGGCCTTTTTGCGGTCTTGCCCTGAATGCGTGGCCCAGCTGGTAGTAAGCTGTAGGCAAATCTAGGCAAGTCCTGGTAAGACATAGACCTTACACGAGGACCGAGTTCAATGCCATCGGCAATGCATTATCGCATTCTTGTGTTCATGAAGATGAATTTGTTACATTTGATGCAGTTTATGGATTGCACATTTTATTTGTAAAAAAACAATCAAGTATCCATAATTGTTTCTATTTTTCGATATTTTCCCCTTTTCCTTATTATTGAGAATGGAAAGCAAACAAAATAAGGAGATAAAAGATACATATTGAAATTATTTTTATAAAAAAAAATCTTCGAAAGACAGTTATTTTGTCAGTCAATATTCCAACTGTATGTACGACGTTGGTGTCCAATGTCCAGCTTGTAGCCTGGTGCTCTCTTGTAAGAAAAAAAGTCGGCGATTGTTTCGCGCGAGCTCCGATCGCCATGGTCTTTGGAGGGACAGCTTCAGCTCCAGCTACGTGACTTGGCGAGCTTGGTTAGTCTGGCCTTGTCTCTTACCGGATCACATCTTGATTCGCTTATTTTCACTTGTTCGAGGGCGGGGCTGAACATTTGCTACGGGCACCTCTGTGTTATTCCCAGAAATGCGAACAGCATCCAATGCCGAGAAATCTTCGTGATGGTCGATACCGGAAACTGGACGATGTACGACATACAAGTACGAATATTGTTTAATGTGGAGTTTAGAACCCTGCGGTGTGTTGACCGTCGTACGTTCTTTTATTTGAATTGCCAGGCTTTCAATTTTTGTTTATAAATTATTTCCCGTCCGTTGTATTGGTCTTTGCTTTTAAGCCACCAACAACGGCATTCGTTTTCTTTGAAGCGGGCAGTCAACGACCGGGTCTGTGGATCTTCATGGCTGTCGTCACCGCGCTTAAAACCTCGCAAGACTCGAACGGTCGAACGACAAGAGCGGATTTTTTTCTTCTGCGTTTCAGATCCCCACGGCCGCCAACGAATCGCAGCTGTTGTCTGCACCAGCCGCTTGGGTGAGAAGAGGGCCAAAAAGATGTGTGTGCGTGCGTGCGTGCCCTACGAGGAGACGAGACGACCACACCACATTCAAGCTTTCAACAAGACAGAACGCATGAGGGGCGGCGGAGCCTCTTTTTCTCCTTATTAGCGCTGCTGCACAACGATCAACAGCGGCTCAAGCGGCCATTTCCCGCCTGTCAAAAAACAGAAAAGGGCTGTGCAGTGGAGAACGTGGATTGTGGCTATTCCTGTCCGCAGCAAGCAAGCCTAATAGGGTTTGCATTGCCGGCGGACTTCTTGTCTTTACTCCGTACGGAGTACATCTTCTGCCTCTTCTTTCTTGAATCTCTGTTGGGGTCTATTCATTTTTGCTTCGACAAAAGAAGACATCCCTCTCTCCAAAATGTCTCCTTGTCGGGTCGTTATTTGAGATTAATTTATCAAATTGGAGGGGATTTCCTCTGAGGCGAGCCGGTCCGTGCCCATGGGAAGCAACCAAAGTCCGGCCGGCATGCGACAACGAAATACTCCGTCTCTTGGGCCGTTTAGGCATATGGAGTACGGAACCACATCGGGCAATATTGAGCAGGTTGAGCCTGGTTTGGGACTGGCCCTGCCACGAAGGATTCTTTGTCACAGCGGGCAGCAACGTGTGAAACGGAAAGGAAAACTTTGAGGCGTGAAAAAAGGCAAATGGACGGGGGCCAGAAAGAGACGGATTGAGACGGACTCAGACAGATTCAAAGACCATTGAAATCCTCTCGGGGCCGACTAGCCCCTATTTGACGAGGCACGTCTTCACGTCCAGATGTTTTCACGTTCGCTTCTTGTAAGACGCCAACGCGATGCAGACAGGCCAAACATCCCGATGCACTGCAACCATTGCCAGATCGTTGCCCCCTTTCTCCGGGTCCTTTCATCTTCCCTCTCGTCTCGTCGTTGTCGTAGAGAGTCGCACTGAAGCGCGTCGGTAGGATACTTGGCATTCTCTGCCTGTCGAGCCGGTCTTTTCCTCTGCTCTCTTCTTCCTCCGCTTACCTCCCTCCGCACGTTGCACTCATTCCTTCGAAAGTCATGGTAGTGCCTCCCCCTTCGAATCCTTCTGACCCCGTTGCGCCAGCGCTCATCTCAGCCCAGCAGCCAATCAGGACCGTCCGCGTCGACTGATGCGACCCCCTCGCCAGTTCTGAACCGCGCGTCCAACGAGGGCTGCAGGGGCTTTCCTTTTCAATGCGGCGGATAGTACGGAGTTTGGAGTAAACACAGGGAACACAACAAGTGGGAAAGGGGGCTTTTGTCAGGTTTTCCTGATCGAGAAATCCCAAGTGTCAGAGATAGTGGACAAACGACATTCGGTAGAGAAAAGAAGGACATAAGGCCGAGGGAGAGGAGATGTTCTGTTACGGAAGCATACATTCAGTATGGGATTGCACATGTAATATTATGGGCGAGCACTTTGAATGGCTGCAATTGGAAGAGCATCGTCTTCAACGGCGATGTTTTTTTTTTCACTCTTTCCGGGCGAATTAAAATAGAAAATAATCCATTGAATGCCGGGCCTGCACGCCGTACGCTCTGCGCCTCTCTGCACCTCGAAAGCCTGGGGGCATGCACTCGATCGTCACTCTTTTGCCTGTCCTTCTCTTCTCGCCTCCCCACTTTACTTCGCAACGCAACCGTTGATCCTTGTTTCCCTTGCCCATTTTTACCCTGTTCTGTATTTTCACCCTATGGGCAAGAAAGCCGCCCGCACGCGGCGGAGACGGTTTAAGTGGGCAAACAAAGAGACAAGACTGGAGCCGAGAGGACTCGAGACTGGAGACAAGATGGAGACACTTGGATCCTGCTCACCATGGATTTCAGTCCGCCCCGTAGTCCCTAGCCCCAGAACTTGGAATTGGGTTGTATCGAGTGTCCAGACGTAGAGAAAGGAAGTGTTCAAACGTGCTGGCGGCACCGTACTCTCGCCCTGCGTGAGGTCCGTTCTCTTCCATTTCTTCTCTGATTAAGGTTGGCTCTGCCCCCCTGCCCTGCCTGTCAATCATTGCCCCGATTCTACATTTTCTCGCCCGTTGTCTCCTTTTCCTGCCTGTGTGTCTCTTTCGTTGTGCCTACAGGTTTTTCTCTTCTGTTTCTTTTTTGTTCGTTTCTTCCATTCTGATCTCTTCTCTCTTTTATTCCTTTCGCATCGTCGTTGTTGACATCGCCAATTCTTTTTTTCGACCAATACGGGGTGTATCGAATCGCCATCTTGATCTCGTATTTTTCAGCCTCAATCTCTTGGCCCTTTCCGTCGTCTCGCAGGCCGACCACTACACGATCGTAGTCTTGGCATCACTCGCATCGACCGTGTCTCGTGTCTCGTATCTTGTCTTATTCGTCTAATTCGTTCACTTTTGTCGTCGCATCGACTGCAATCGATATCATCGACGTCAACGACCCGACATCCCTTCTCTTTCCCTTTTCAACGCCCTCACCCACACAATGGCTCGTCTCCGGATACCGTCAAGGCTTACTGCCACCGCCGCCACCGCGCTCGCCGTCCTCTACCTCGCCTCGTCTGCCGCGGCCGCCGCCAACCGCACCTGCTACTTCCCCGACGGCTCGGTGTCTCCCGGCGATTTCCCTTGCTCCGACGCCGACACCACCCATTGCTGCAACGCCGAAAATGCCTGCTTGTCCACCGGCTACTGCATGAGCGCCGAGCAGCAGCCTTATGTCATTTCGCGCGGCAGCTGCACCGACAACGCCTGGGGCACGGGCTGCCCGGCCAAGTGCGCCGGCACCAACGACGACCCCAGCGGGGGGCTCCCCATCAGCTGGACCGGCTCGTCCAGCACCGCCGGGTCCCCGCTGTACTGCTGCGGTCCTTTGGTGGTCGACAACGGCAGCATTGCGTGCGCCAACGGCGAGGACGCGTTTGTTCTGGGCACGTCAGAGCTTCTCTTTGGCGTGGCCATCCTGGCCAACACGACGCAGACCAACGGAACGTCCACGGCGACCAGCAGTGTGCCCGCGTCGTCGGGTACGGCCTCGTCGCCTGCATCATCCTCGACGTCGGGCACTTCGTCTGGTGACTCCTCCTCCAAATCCTCCTCCAACGTCACGGCCGTCGGTGCTGGCGTGGGCGTCTCGCTGGGCGTCGTGGCCGCTGCTTTCGCGACTTGGGCCCTGTTCGAGCGGCGCAAGCGCCAGCAGCAGCTGCAGGCGTTTATCAACGGCACGCTGCCGCCCGGCATGGTCATGGCGCACCCTCTGCAGCAGGGCCCTGGCGGTGCGGATGGTTCTGGAGGCACGGGCATGAACAACCTGCACCCGGGCAATCCCGGCACGCCCTTTTCGCCGGCCGGCACGACGACGGGCACGATCAACTCGACCTCCCCAAGTGCGCGCGGCGGCGTCTATGCGGCCAGCAACAATGGCACAAAGCCGTATGCGGACTCGCAGCAACCGCTGGTGGAACTGTCGGCGTACCCGCGGCAGTTCGAGGAGCTGCCGGCGCATAGCGAGTAGGCGCTGTGCGGCTTTGTCTTTTCTGTTCTCTCCCTTTTTTACTTAATTATACCATCCGTGGTGGATGCCATCCGCGGTCAAGCGTGGCATGGATGGCCGGCAGCATGCAAAAGCGTAGCGACGTTTGCTGTACTTTGATGGGGGTTTGTTGTCTTTCTGAAATTCTTCCTTCTCCCCTTGTTTATTGTCTATATATCATCCTGCCTACATACTCCCTACTTGCTCCTGTTATTTACTTGGAGCTTGCACTTTTTTATGGACTCGATGTCCTTCGTCTCTTTTTTATGATTGTTTTTGTCTTACCCATTGCCAGCAAAACGGCTTTTCTTACCTTGATTTTTGATTTTTCTTTTCCTTTCCGCAACCACTGTGGAATTTCATAGTCAATACCAAATCTTACCTCGCAACTGGCGTCTATGTTGATCGTTGGATCGTAAATTGTATGTGAATATCGATGTCAGATGATCCACCCACCTTGTTTCTCGCTTCATCGATGTCCTCGGCGGCTATTGCATCCTGCGAGACCTTTGAAGAAACCCGCATGTGCATATTTTCTTCTCGAAGAACCTGAACGAGTGCTCCATTGCCAATCATCTACATATCGGCCATCACAGGCCACGATTGGACCGACCGATGACAGCTGGTCGTGGCCTCTATCTGTGGCCATACTGCTGGGCCAGCGGCTGTCGAGACAAACAGGACGGTGTGGCTGGCCGACGCTGCGGCCACCGACGTCGTCAAATGGTTGTACATTCAACCGTGCCAGAATCGAAAGAAGATGGTGTAAAAGATGTTGCTTCTCTGATTTGGTCTCTACTTGAATTTCCTTCCACATTCTTTTCTTTTTCAATTAGACGCGCTCCTAGAACAGCCGCACAAGACAGCACAGCGCCCCTGCATCGATGGTGAAACGGCGGCCCAAAGCGAGGCCGCGAGAAGGAAGCAAGGAAACGAAAGCTGATTGTAGAAAAATGCAAATGCGAATCAAAATACAAAAATTGCTATTAAAAGTATCAAACGACACGAAAACAAAGAGACAGAACACAGACCATCGCCAGAACCGTGTAACAGTTGCCAAGCAATCGGTGCACCACGCCGGTGCACTTTTTCGTGTCTTTGACAGGGCGGGCCGGCCAAGTGCGCCGAAACGGGAGAAGCCGTAGTTCAAGCAGGCGTTCCAGTGGCACGGGCGAGGACCTCGATCGAGTGGCTTGTTCACACTGAAGCCACAATTCTGTCTCTCCCTCTTTTCTCTCTGGTTGGAGGATCATCCCCTCTTCCGAACACCACCTATGTTGTTGACACAGCCACAGTGCATGCAAGCATTTTCCTTTTTGGAACGCCGGTCATAAGGTGGTGTCGTCAAGGGGTCACTTTTTCTCTTTCCCCTTCTGAACAGCCACAACAGTGAGGCCAACCACTGGCACCACCCACACACGGGAGACGCAGGACAAGAAAAAAGAGGCTAGGTTGTTTTGGGCCAAGAAGGAGGCTGAAAATGGAGTTTCTGCCCCCCTCCCCCTTCCCCTCCGAGCCTCTCCTCTTGAGGCAATGCAACGCTTGGCCTTGTTCCCTCCCTCTTTTCTCAGACCGGACGCCTTGAAAACTAGGCGCAATGGCGGAGGGAGAAGGGAAAGTAGGACTTTCCTCAGGCAGTTCTACATTTATTATGTCAGCGGGCAGAACTTTGTCTCTGTCTTGCGGGCTCCCCACCAAAAAACACAAAATCTGCCTCGCAGGGCTGATCCACCCTTGTCTTAGAGCACTGTGGACACCACCAACGGCGGAGCATGTTGGTCTCGAACTCCAGGCTTGTCTTGTCTTCGGCGATGGCATGTGTCTCTCTTGGCTGGAGAGCCTGACGAAACTCGCTGCGTTCCTTTTTCCTCTTTTCTGTTATCCTCGTCTTTCTTTCATCGTCTCTTGTCTTCTTTCCTTTTCGGTGAGTTTCCTTCTCTTGATAACACGTTGTGGATCGTACGCCCTTGGAGAACCCATGTTGCACTGCCAAGAGGGCTAGACCGTGATGTCCTTCTGTTCATTTCCTTGTCGGTCCAATGATGCCCTCACTTGACTTAGGACACCATCGAGGCCTACAATGTGTTCCTCCCGTAGACCAATGGCTGTCGTGTTGTACCTGCACCTTCAATCTGTGCAAGCCACATCGCCCTTGCTGTCGTCATTGGCTTTTGCTTTGCCTTTTCTTTTTTTTCTTCTTTTTTTTGATTTCCAATTCGCTTGGCAGCATCCTTGATGACGACGCCCATTCATGTCGTGCAGCAAAGAGCAAAAAAAAAGGCGACGCATGGGATACGTAGTCTTGTTTACTTTCCCGTTTTTGTTATACCGTTCTTTTCGCCTCCCATGGGCAGCCTTGTCTCCCCCTTTCCCCATCGCCATCACCATCACATGTCTGGTGTCTTGGTAGCTGGGTTTGCGCGTGAGATTTGTTGGGGACAAACCCGAGAGATCGTAGCATCACAACAGCGATGATCTTTTCACCATTTGTAAGGTGAAGCATCGTGACTTCCTCATTGGACAGTTTATCTGGTTGCCTCTGGTGTTTTATGTCGTTGCCTAAGTCAGCAAAGACCCGGGGTGATGGACAACATGAGCAGTTCGGGACAGTACCGACAGGGATGCTGCAAAGAGGGAGGCATGCAGGCATGGGGAACAGTGGACGATCACAGGAGAGGCGAGAGGTGAGAAAGAGGGGCTGCGGGAGGAGGGGACAGTCAAAGAGCTACTTTGTACTCCGTAGGCCTGGACCGAAGACCCAGACAGGAGACAAGGGCGACAGGGAAGGCATGGAGACACGGTCCCAGGTCTGGACCAGAACCGCGATCCTCAGAATGGAAGGGGGCCAAGCCAGAAAAGATGCAGCCTGCAGGCTCACAGGCTCACACCGGAGCCTCGTTGGGTTCGAGGTGAGAAAAGGGAAAAAGAAAAAAGAAAAAAAAAAGACATGGCAAAAAAGAGGGGTTGGCCAATGCGCCTGCCTGGCAGGGGTACAGGACAGAATGGGAAAGGAGGAAGAGGGAGACCGAAAGCAGAAAAAAAAGAGGAACCGCAGACCCTCTCTGTCTCTGAGCAGGCGAGAAGAGGGACCTTCTTCTCGCCTCTTCCCGGGACAAAAGCGACCCTCAGCCTTGGTGGCCAAACAAACCACCTTTCAGAAAATATGCAGGAGGGGTGAGGTGCAGGAGGCTTGCAGAAGTTGAGCCTCAGGACAGAAAAATGGACGGATGGAGTGGGCCATGACGTATTTTGGAAGACGAGGCCAACTCCAACTCTGGGCGTTCTTTCCACGTGAAGGCACGCAAGACCAATAAGGGCGGCCTCTTCTGCACCGGAAAGGGGGACCAGGCTGTCCAGGCTGTCTACTCCGTAGAAGAAACTTTCCGGGGGCGAAAGCAATAAAAAGAATGCAACAAGAAAAACAAAAAAAAGAAATGAAGAAAAAGGAAGTCCGGCGTAGGGAAAAACGAGGCGACAATGGACCGGAAAACCAAGGACACGAGACGATGCAAGAACACGAGGAACACGAAGGATGAGGGCCGCGCAGCGTCCACCGCAGCGTGGACGAATCGTGTACTGGACTTGTTGTGTTAGTGCATTTCTGCTTGTTGACTTGTCAACAAGCAGGGTCGTCATTCAGGGTCAAAATCAGGGTCTATTGTCCAAAAATTCAAGGCAACACGAAGTCAGGTGTCGTCTGCTCTTCCGATGTCCCCCGTCTCCGTCTCCGCGATGGTCCCCTGATCCCTTGTTTTTTTCTCATTTCTCATTACCTTGTTCTTTTTTCTCGTTCTCGTCGGATTCGTGTCGTCTTGTGTCGTCTCGTGTCTTGTTCACCTGGCCGACCTTGTCCGGTGTCGGGATGTTGACGTAGTTGCCAAACACAGTTCTCGATTCTATTGCCTGCCATTCCTGCTTTTCCCTGCCGTCGGACTATGGCAGGTCGGCCGCATTCAATTGTTTTTGTCTGGTTTGGAACAGGGGACCTGGATGAGGGTCCAGGCCTCAATTGTGGTCTCACTACAGCTTCTCACTTCATTTTGTTTTTGTGACGTCTCTCTCTGCGTCCCCTTGCACCCTGCACGCTCTTGTCGGCAGCAGGATCTCCGATCGAAAATTCCTGCCTCTTGTCGTGCATTTTATCCTGCCAATGGAGGAAGATGACTTGGCCGAGGGGAGCGCTGTCGTCACCCTCTGCTCGGGTTGGACAATTGAGCAGCCTCTTTCTGTATCTTTCTCTACGGTCTGCGCAACAGACAAAAGACCCTTGGGCTAACCTGCGCACACCCCTCTCCACCTTCGCCCTTCACTATTTGCCCCTTTCGACTTACACGCCGTTGCCGCACACCCCACTAGCAAAACGAGAGCTGCCTTGGTTTTGGACTATGGTTTTGTTGGCTTTTTTTACTGTTTACTTTCTTGTCTGACACAAGCTATTCAGTGGCAAATGTTTTGGTACGCTCTTGTTTCGAAAAAAGGCGACACTCCAAAAGCGACGCTGTCAACTGAGCGTGACCTTTTATTCGGATGTCCCATCGGTCCCCAACCGGCCGACTGCCTTTCTTGGACAGCTGCGCAGGGAAGGGCGCGTCTGTTCTTGAATTGGCAACCATTGTTGGTTGCCGTCAACCATGTCTCCCCGGAAGCCTCCTTATCGTCTTTCTAGTCTACCATTCCATCATCGGACACGGCGATGTGGCGCAAGCTCGTCTGTTGGAGATCAACGTGCAGCTGCAGATGCATCTGCATCTGCAAGTGCAAGTGCAAGTGCAAGTGCTGTAACTATTGTGGCTGTAGCAGCTCTCTGCAACACTGGGGTAAATTGTGTCTTGCCCTGATGAGACCAAACATGAAGATTAGATGCTGAAGATACGTCGTACACTGATAACCCCTCAAAGATCCACTGAGATAGACGGCGGCCACGGCGTGCGCGGCAGATAAACGACCAACAGAACAAATGATGCATGCAGCACGGGAGGAAGTGAAGCGACATGCGGAAGAAAGTAAAAAAAGACGGAAAAACCGAACAGAGCCAACACAAAGAGTGCGTGCATCGCCTCTCCGTCATCGCCTCGTGGTCTTGCCGGTCGTGCTCTTCCCTGTCTTCGCACCCACACTTGCCCTCTTTCAACCGCTCCACAGTCAAGCATTCCCCCATTTTCTCGTCTCTAGCCTCTTGCGCTTCCCTCTGCAGCAGAAAACAGCCAGTCAGGAAAACCGCCCGTTCGACTCATGGCCTCAAAATGTCAAGTGTTCGGCGACGTGCAGTAGTGTGGGACAGATGCAAGAGACGAGCGAGACGGGCAAGAGCGGGACAGGCCACAGTGCTGGGGCGAGCCAGTAAGAAGGCCTTCTCACCCTTGACAGGACCTGCCTGCCTGGAGGCACCCCCCAAACCGCGGACTACTGCAGGTCAGAACAGAACGGGGAGAGGAAATGGCGTCTGCCTGTGAGTCAAAGGGCGAGCCAAAGGGTGGGTCAAAGGGCGAGTCAAAGGGCGAACGGGTTTGTTGATTCTCCACGCTGGTTCGTCCACGAGCATCAGTCAACAATTACTTGCATTGCCTTGAGCAGACCGAAGAGCTTTTTGCATTTTGGACAGTTGTCCATTGCTCTTATTCGGTCGATCTGTCAAGACGATCCAGCATACATGGGTGAACTGCATTTTCATGTTCGAATAGGACGTGGTCCCGTGGTTGCTTTCCTCAAGAGTGTGTTCCGATCCAAAGTTAAGCATCTTGTATGAAAATACACGATCGAGTCAAGGTTCCTGGAGGTGCTTGAGATGCATTTTTTTTTTTTTTTTTTTTGCAAAATAATACACTTACCTCGCAGATGGCCTGTCACTCTCCTCGTTTTCTTTCTCTTTCTCTTTTTTCTTTTTTTACTATTCCTATTCTTTTCTGAGCCACTTTGAAGAACACCCTGCAGGGGGCTTTGCTCACTGTCAAGCCCACTCTTTTTTGTTTCGTTTCCCTTTCCACTCTTCTTTTCTCTGTTCCTGTTCGCCAATGTCGTCTTGTGCGGCTCTGTGTGGACATGGCTCGTGCAGAGCGACCCCGAACCCCTTGCTTTTTTTTTTTGTCTCTTAACCATCTTTTTGGCACTCTTCGCCCTTTCATGCACTTGCCTCTTTTTCTGCCTCTTTGATGCCTCCGTGTTTTGTCTCGCGCCTTTTGGCCGCGACCGGCCCCTGCAGCAGGTCAGCACAAACTGGGAGGACGCACCGTAGCCAGTCCATTTGTTTCGAGTCTTTGTTGGAGGGCACTGTGGCGTACATCATGATCGGTTTTCTTTTCTTTCATGACAATCTATTTTTATTCGTGGTTGTGCGGCTGTCGAGGTTCGTGTGGTGTGTGGTGTGTGATGCGTGGTGTGTTCGTGTGTTCGTGTGTTCGTGCCATCCCTGAAGAAGTCTATTTTCTGTTTCTTTTTTCTTCTTTCCACTTCCGTTCTCGTCCACCCTTCGACATAACGGTCGATCGTCGAGCATCGCCTGTGCATCGCCTGGACCACCGCCTGTGCCTCTCCCTCTTCCTTCCCGATTTACTTTTTACTTTTCCCTACCAAGCCTACTCTGCCCCGTAGAGTCGCTTCCTGACAACTTCTGGCAGGGGTCACAGCCCATTTTCCGGCTGCCTCTTGCCTCCCCTGTCCCGTGTGCACCCTTTCTTGCACTGGACCTCCTCCGTAGGACTGCCAAAAATACGGCTGCCTTTCCTCTTTTCTCCTCTTTCCAGTGGTCAGCAGGCACCCTCTTCTGCCCTGCCCACCACTGGTCTGAGACCCCTGCTCGGACTAACCCGGACGGCTCGACTGGGCAGCCCAAGGACCCCTGTCCATAGCCTCCTGCTAGCGAGAGACTTGTTCTGGTATTGGTCTGCCACCTGCCGCCAAGTACCCAGCTACCCCTTTTTCCTCTTTCCTCTGTCGTCTTTCCTGTCGTCTTTCCTCTTTCCGTTGTCCTCTGTCTCCTTTCGTCTCCCACCCTCCCAGCCTGAGGCGTTCTTCCTCTCTCCCTCAACAGCACCCCTGTCGCCTTGCAAATGTCCACGATACGGGTCAAAATTACCACACCACAGCGTCCTGACGTCCTACAGTACGAGTACAGCCTGCAGGCACTCCAAGTCCAGGCCCTCGTCCCCCCCAAACCGCGAGCCTGTGTGCCATCCTCGACCACCGCCACCACCCATCGCCCTTTTCCCTCTCCTGTCCCACCCCTCCCAGTCCAGTCCCCTGAGGCCTACCATCCCGTGTCTGCCTACGGCATCCACCATGCTCACTCTCCCTCTCCCTCCTCCTTCAGTCCTACGGCGGTGCATTTCACAGCACGCAGCAGCAGCCCTCCTCGGGGCAGGTCGCCGACACAGTTCCTGTCTGTCCCGCATCCCCTGTCCGTCCCTCCTCTGTCTGTTCGTCTGGGCTGTCCAGTGGCTGACCCCTCCACCCTCTCTTCTCCTTGTCCCGTCTGTGGCTTCTTGTCAGTTTCCCTTGTGGATCGTGTAGCACCCTCCACCACGACCACAAGCACCACCACCTGCAGCCAGCAGTACGGAGGTGGGCCTGGCCTTGTCAAGGTCCCACCCACACAGACCCAGACCTCATACTCTTTTTCTTCGCCTTTTTTTCTGCAGCCAAACAGCTTTGACGAACCCACACCTGTGCCTACCTTTCATCGTCCTTTTGTATAAAGCAAACCACATCCGCAACCTTAATTTTTTGTCCTGTTTCTCCCCCCTCTTCTCCCCTCTCACCACATCCTCGTCACCCATTTTACTTCTTTTACTTCTTGACAAAAACAAGCTGCCTCTACCCATTCCTATCCAGGCTACCCATACAACTACTTACTACTTCTTCCTCTTCCCGTCGTCGCCCTCCCCCCCCCTCGCCGTCGCCTTGTCTCCTCCCACACTCTTGTGGTCCCCCATATGCCCCCATGTCGCTGAGAAACTCTTTAAGAGACCCTCTCATAACTGACACGGCCGGCTGACAACTCACCACATATATACGGTGAACCACCTGCCTTTCTATATAAGACGACTGCCTCCCACATCTTTTTGAATATCCAACTCTCCCCGGAACACACCAACACGCAACCAACCATGTGCATCAAGTACGTCTACTACAACACGTACAGCGACGACCAGTTCGATATCACTGAGCGCGTCGAGTCTTGCACGCCCGGCTACATCTGCCCCAACCCGCGCACCCTCCACTTCGACCGCGACTACGCCTGCCCCCGCGACCAGGCCAAGGCCAAACAAGCCCGCGGCGACCGTCTGCCTGGTGGCTCTTCTGCTGCCGGCGCTTCCACCCCGTCACCCCGTTCTCTCTCGCCGTCCTCTGTCAGCCCGGACTCCCGCGTCGGGTCCAGTGACGCTTCCTCAGGCGACCGTCCCCGCCGCCATCGCCGCCGCACCTCGGACGTCTACGTCAACGGCACCAAGGTCTCGTCGACCTCCACCACCACCTCCTCGCCCAAGCCCCCCTCCTCCCCGCGCACCATGCCGATCCCCATCCAGCGCGCCGCCACCATGACCTACGGCGGCATGGAGCCCCCGCCGGAGCGCGGGCGCCGGCCCATCATTGTTGAGGAGCGCGTGCCCAACCTCTACAACAGCACGCCCCGCATGATGCCCGTCCCGCTGCCCACCCACGCCGACATCTACCACCACACAACGGCGACGCGCCCGCCCCGGCCGGCTGCCGGTCTTCGCGACTTTCGCGAGTTCCGCGACATGCGCGACGTCCGCACCGAGCTGCGCAGCGACCTTCGTCATGACCTGCGCAACGACCTGCGCGAGTTCCGCCCTGTCGGCATCGAGCGCACGTCCTCCCTGCGGCGCCCAACACCCGTTGGCGGCCACATGATGGGGCCTACGACCCCGCCCCTCGACAACAACTTCCTCAGCCCCCACCGTGCCCGCGCTGACCGCTCCCCGCAGGGGTATGGGTCGGCCGAGGACGAGAAGGAGCGCGCTGAGCGCCGCCGCCGCCGCCGCGCCGCCCGCGAGCGCGCGTCCGTGATGCCCTCGTCGCTGCCGGCCATGGGCGCCACCGATGTGTTCGGTTCGTCGCCGTCGTCCATGTCGGGCGTCGGCTCGTCTGCTGCCACCTCGGCCGCCACGTCGGCCGCCACCTCGGCCTCGGCCTCCCCCGCCGTCTCTGCCGTCAAGAAGGAGCTGCGCTGGGAGGACGAGCAGCGCCGCCTGCTCAACGAGCGCATCAGCCGCCGGCCCAAGCTGCCGCGCGCCCAGTCCGTGGCCCCCAACGCCCCGCTGCAGGGCGAGGTGAAGTCGATTCTGAAGAATTCGACCGCAACCTCCCCTGCCCCTCCCGCTGAAGGGCGGTCCCGCGCCTCCTCCCGCGCTTCGTCGACCCGCCCCCCCTCCGCCTCCCGCGCCTCGTCGCGCCCGCCCTCATCGTCGTCGCGCCGCGCCTCCTTTGTGGGCCCCGCACCCGACATGGACGACATTTTCACCACGGGCCTGTCGGGTCTGAACATTTCGACGCCGCCGCCTGCCTCTGGTGCGCCGCCTCCGGCGGACGACCTCCTGGACGACACCGAGCGCAGCCGGCTGCGCAACCGCTTCAGCATGCCGCCGCGGCGGTACACGGCGGGCGGTGCCTTTAAGCGGCGGACGGAGATCTGGTACCCCGAGGAAGGGCGGTACCGGTTTATGTGAACAAAAAATACTACAAAAAAAATAATACGTTGCGAATGGGTTTACGATAGCAAAAGGGACTGGGATATTTGGGGACAAGGGACAATATGGGGCATTTCATAGGCGTTTCTGATCAATTTCGGCGTTTGAATATCTTTCTGAATATCATCACTTTTTTCATTCTGACTTTTCATCCTGAGATGCCTCATCTTGCGTGACTTGCAAGTTAGAATAGAACCCAACCAAAATAATAAAAAAAACACGTCCATAGCTGCACACTTTCCCTCACCTCTGACTCTACATTTCTACTCATCACGACATTGTTCCGATCGGGATCGGGTCGACATCGACAACCAGACGGACTGATTGGCCAGACCTTCTTTTCAGCTGCCTCTTCCCTCCTCGACATCTGCCTATGACTCGATTCGCCGGGATGCCAAAGAGGGGATGTTTTTTTGGCGGCAGTGGCTCGGCAGTCTCTTTCTCTCACCAAGTCTCCCCACCAAAACTGTTGTCATGCAAGCCACCCCTCCCTGCAGCTTTCATGCAGGAGGACAACACACATGTGAAGTAATCAGAGAGAGAGAGGGAAACTGAGAACCCCACCTGTGACTGAGCAACTGCTCCCACACGGCCAAGGATCGGCTGCTGCTGCCTGGAGCGAGGCCAGTGGAGATGGAGCGGGACGGCCAGGCTCGTTAGCGGGCAAGGCAACTGTTGACTTTCCAGCGGGCCAGGCCCCTGCGCAGTTGACAACCTCGCATCGCCCCTCAGCGCGTTCCCTCTTAACACCTTGCCTTGGATAAAAACGACGTGAGACACACCTTGCGCCCAGCAGATGGTCGGAAATTTGTCGTGATGACAAAAGAAAAAGGGAAGGACAGCCCAGGCTCGAAAACGAATGATCGTATGTTATAATAGAAAAGAAAAAGAAAAAAAAACGATGCAAACCAACACAAAAATAAAACCTCGTGTTGAACGTGATGACGGCGTGGCCTTGCTTGGAGAGGGTTGTCTGGGTGTCTCAGAACCACCCGCACTCTCTCGGACGTCTCTTTGTTGACACACACTACTTGCTCACTTATACGGGACACACACACACCACTGATCACACCGTCCACACCTTTCTTTTGCTCCGTCTCGCCTCTGATAGCTGCTGCGAGGCCGAGCAGCCGCACCCTTCTCGAAGAAGATCACCACCACCAACAAAGTCCCGTAGTACGAAGAGTAGTCACTCGCCCATGCTTGCATGCAAGTCACCCGCCGTGCGTGTGTCTTGCCTCGTACGTCACTTTTCTGCACTTTCTCAGTCCTTGGTTGCCCAGCAGGATGGCGAACAAAGTAAACGAAAAGCTCCGCTGCAAGGCCCCGCCCTTCAACTGGTCTCAGCTGGTGTGTCCCACCATCCTGTCGCCTTTTTTTGTTATTCGTCTTTTTCTGCCCGCCCTCGTGACGCATCGGGACGGCACGCGGCTTGCGGAGGGTGTGGACCACGAAAACTCGGAATGTTGAGGGAGATAGAATCAAGAACCAAAAAAAAACCAAAAAAACCCGGCGAATGAGAAATGCCTTCCAGTGAGACGACGCCCAAAATAAACAGTTCGCCGCTTAGAATCCTCCGAGGCGACTGTCAGCACGTTCGTTCCAAACAAACTGTCAGACATGTCATGCCGTCTTCAACACAAATTCAGCACAGACGTTAAAAATAGCGATTTCATGATGACCATAGGCTCAGTATCAAACTAGAGATAATCAAATAATAAATAAAAAGAAACGTGACAACCTCCTTTCCTACTTGATGTTCTTTAACAGGTAGACCACCCCCGCGAAAGCCTCCTCGCAGACCGGCCGGATCTGCGCCGGCGGCAGCACAAACCCTGTCTGTCCCATGTCCCGCAGCTCCGACGTGAAGCTGTACGGCACCCCGACCACGTCGTGCACATAGTCCACGCTGTTGCCCGTCGACTTGTACAGCATCGAGCAGATCCCGCCCGACTGGTAGTACACGCCGTGCACCCCATAGATGGCGTCGGCGGCGCCACTCGCAAGATCCTGCAGCTGCGCGTTATTGACCGGAAGACACTCGCACGTGTAGCCATACGGCGTCATGAAGAGCTGGCCGTAGGCGTGGTAGTCAATGTAGAGGCGGATCGACTGCGCAGCGTGGGTGGCCAGCAGCCAGGACGTCAGGGCCACCGTCTCGGGCGCGTCGGCCTGGGCACCGCCGCGGTAGTCCTGGGCGCAGGGGTCCGCCGAAGCGCCGCCCTCGACAGCCCAGGCGATGGGCCAGTTGCGGTTGATGTCACGGCCGATGCAGGCGGGCGCTGTCGACGAAGTCGACGAAGTCGCCAAAGGCGACGTCGACGTAACGTTCGTGTTGGTCTGGCGGTTCTTCCGCCACAGCCGGTCCGTCGTCTGCGTGTAGACAAACCCGTCAGGGTTGACAATGGGGAACGTGTAGACGTCATACCGTTCGAGCAACGCGGCGAGGTCGTTGGAGGTGGTCGTATTATCAAAAGACGCCGTCATGTTGCCGTCCTGCGACGTCGCCCCGGCCAGCTGAAAGGCCAAGTACTCGACCACCATGGTCGCAATCCACTCGCGCGCGTGCACCGTGCCGTGGAACACGACGGCCGGCCGCTTGACTTGGCCCCCGCCGCTGCCAAAGATGCGCAGACCAGTCAGATTGCGCCCGTCCAGCGACAGACCCGACGATACTAGCTCCGTGTGCTCCGGGTGGTGTGCCTGTAGATCGCTCAGAAACTGCATGTGGTCCGCGTACGGGTGGAACGACCGGAACCAAGTCGCATTCGCCGAGCCCGCCTCATATGCTTCGTACCGTGTCTCCACGGCGATTGCCGCTTCCAGGTCCGCATGCATCACCATGGCGTTTTTTGTCGCATCTTGCCCCAGCCGGGAAACAAACTCATTTTGTACCGCCGGATCCACCACAATGTCGGCATACCGACCAACGGTGCGTGCATCTTGCCACGTGCCCAGTTCCAGGTCGGCGATGGCGCGGTTAAGGATGCCGACGTTGTCGTGGCGAACGGGTACGCGGAGGACCTGGGTGCCGCGGTAGGAAACGCGGGCCGCTGCGGAAGAGGCACCGATGGCCGCCACACAGAAGGCTTGTGCAAGAGAGGAGGTCTTCATGATGTTCTGAAGAGATGCGGCAACACGGTTGGAGACAATTGTGGATCGAAGAGCTTGGGCCTGTCCGGCTTTTGTTCTCCCTTTTCCTGTCGAGTCTTAAATTGTGCTGCTCATCGTGAACAAACCGTCTCAGGACACAACAACGGAGGTGGTGATGCCATCCAAAACAACCAACACATCCAAAAGACAGAGAGCGTGGCCATTTCCCCGCGATACCGGGGTCGCTCCGCTTCGGCACTCGCAAAAAGAGCCGACAACTGCCTTTTTGGACCTTATTTGTCTCTCTCAATTCATTATTTCTTCCCTCTTTCTCAAAATACCCGGACTGGATACCGTACCCAAATGCAGCGTTGCCTCTTCTTATTTGCCGGCTACTCTATTTTGCCTTTCTGGATAGCACCTAGTGGAAGACAGGAGCCATGATTGGACACATGAAAGACAAGCTTGTTTGTTCAGTATCCTGTAATGTATTATTCGTAGTGCCTTCCCCCTCCTTTGAGGCGTTGTTTTTCGGCTGTTGAGATTAGAATTTGCGTTTGGATTTTCTGTAAATTGTGAGAATGTTTACATCGCAGTCTTCTCAAGACTGATCTCTCGAGCACACGAAATAGAATAGACACAAAAGGCCCACGAAAGAAAAGTTAGGGAATAATATTATGAATAGGATGCAACTGAAAGAAGAAACAATACACCATGTATGAGAAGACTGCAGAAACAACAACCCATCAGAGCCTTATCTCCGATTTTGATGCCGCCTACCAACAATGCCATTCCATCACTGCCTACGAGAATGGCGCCGTCGTCAGGTACGGGATGTTGGTTGATATTGTCGCCGACCCTACGTTGAAGATGGTCGTAATCGTCCGTGTCACGACTGTGTCACCGTCGTTGTCGTTGCCGCCGTTTCCGCCGTTGTTGCCGTTGTTACCGTTGTTGTTGCCCCCGTTGTTCCCATTGTTACCTCCATTGTTGCCATTGTTCCCGTTGCTTGGCGGCTGCGTGTTTGCGGGCGGCTGAGAGAACGGCGGCGTGAAGCCTGGCGGCCCAAATGGCCGGCCGGTCGGACGCCCCCGTCCAGGTCCGCCACGTCCAGGTCCGCCACGGAAGCCGCCAGGGGGGCCTGCTACCGGGGTCGCAGGTTGTGGGTTGTTGTTGTTGTTGTTGTTGTTATTGTTATTGTTGTTCGAGGAGGTGTCGGCCGCACCGCTCTGAACCGCGGCGATCCCGGCCGGGTCGAGGCACTGTGAGAACCACTCACTGTTGGGATTGCACCTGGTGCCCGTCTGGCAGGCCGTCGGGCCATCCCACGTCTTGCCGCCGCCTGGACTGTTAGTATAACGCAGTGTCTTTCATCCTTTCCTCCCACCTCACTTACACTGTCCGTAGATGGACTGCGTAGGCGTCGCGTCTTGGGCACAGAGGCCCGAGGCCACAAAGAGGGCTGCGACGAGTGTGGTCGAGAGGGTCCTCATTGTGGTGGCACTGGCGGTGGGCGTGGTGGGAAACAAAGATGGAGTAGAGGAGAAGGAGAGTAGGAGGGAGACAATAGGAACAAGAATAAATGGAACAAAAAGACGAGCAAGAATGTTTAAATTGGAACAAAAGGGCGAAGAGACATTGGATAAGCATATATATATATGACCTCACAACCTCACCAGTTCACAACGGTACAAATTCAAGGGTCGATTGGAGGTTGAGGGTAAACAAAAAAGAGGGAACACCGGCTCACAATCCTGGGTTTTCCTATTAATACCCGGGCTGCGCCAGGAACAAAACTGCTGGCCTGTCCGTTGTCGAAGAGACTCGGACGAAATGGAAGGTGGACAGATGAAAGGAAAGGTAACGAAAGAGAGAGAGCCTACGCAGCCTGAGCTGCCAAGCCGTGAAGGGTCTGCACACAGGCACAACAGAAGACCGATGACAGGAGCCAAGACGGAAAAGGTGGCATTTTTTTACAGTGTTTCGTCACTCTTGCCCCTGTACGGACACGAGGATTAAAAAAGTGTGCTTTCGTTTCGTCCCGTCTCCGATCATGATTTGATTGCTCTAAATAAACAAACAAACAACTATTAGGCAACCGATGCAAGCAGAGTGGTAATGCAATTTCGCCTTCTAAACAATAATGATCCTATTTTAAGGCCATCTTCCATTGTAGTAGCTGATAACATGTTGATTTCAACATGCGTCTCCTAGGGTGTGTACTCTCTCTTTTCTCTCGCCATCAGTATCGCGCCTTTCAAGCTTGTGTACTCCCTTTATGATAGGCGATAGGCAACCCATCAAGCTGCAAAGATCAAAGATAAAGATAAAAGGCGCCAGAACCCGGGTTGTCGTGCCGAAGTTTGCTCTCCCGTTTGCATTTTATCCGTTGCACATCTGCAAACTCTGCGGAGGGCTGGGAAGCGACGCGGGCCACAGTTGAATAATTCGACGTAATCGTTTAATCGTTTCGTTTATCGCTATTTCCGTTGTGGCGTTTCTCTTTCTAAGATACTCGTTCGTCGCCATCTCATGAGCTCGATATCTCCGTCATTCTTCGGTTATTGGTTGGATCGCCTCAATCTGGCTAATACAGAGAGCACACCAGCCGCCATAGAAGGCCCGCTCTAGCAAACGACAACAACGGCTGCCTTTCCCTTGGCAGGCTGCGCAAATGTCTAAAGGCTAAATAGGCATGCGGACGGGCGGGACGGACATACGTATGTACGTGCGTACAATGATCACATCTGTAATCTGTTGGCGCGGGTTCGGACTTGCGTGGGGATCATGCCACCAGAAAGTAGACTGCAATAATAGACTACCTTGAGTCTTTATTATGCCCACCGCGCAATCATCTTCTCCCTCTTGGCACTACCACCTCGCCGCGCCTTGTCCAGGTCCGCCTCGACGGCCGCGCGCCGCTCGGCCAGCCGCCGCACCTCGTCGGCCATGACGGCAATGGAGCCGTCAATCTCCGGGTCGACCAGCTGCACCGCACCAAAGGGGCTCTCGGCCAGCACCGACGCGCGTGCTAGCCACTCGGCGCGGCGGGCGTCGGCCAGCGGCGCCGTTGTGGCGGTCTCAAAGGCTTCTTGCGCGTTGGCGGCAACCCCGTCGGCTTTGGCTGCGCGGTCGGCGAGTGTCGCCTGCAGAAAGCGGGCGTTGATGCGGGTGGCGGCCTCGACGGAGGAGGCGGAGACATCGCCGCTGAGCCCGCCGTCCAATGGATCCTCCACCGGCAGCATGAGCGACAGGCCCTCAAGCAGCTGTTCAATGGGGGAACCAGGTCCTCCACTGCCCACACCGCCAAAGTTGCCCACACCGTAGCCGGACGAGCGGCGCCTCTGGGCCTTGAGGTCGGCACTCATCATACTGCTGCTGCCGCTGCCACCAACGGTACCCGATCGCGTGCGCGTGTGCGACGCGCCCGTTGATGGCCGTCGTCGAATCGGCGACCCGTAGTTGCTGAGGCGGCGGCGCTGGTCGTGGACCGCTTTAGCGCGCGCCGATACGATCGGGATCTGCACAGCCAGCTCGGTCCGTGCGGCCGCCAGTAAGGTGTCGGTCGTGGCGTAGTGAGCGGCGGCCGTGTCGATGCGCGCGGTCAAGAGGGCCAGGTGCTCGAGCAAAAACGCAAGGCACTCGTCCACGTAGTCAAAGGCGAGCAGCGACCGTGTCAGGTTCTTGGCGTTCTTGCCGGAGAGCGCCTTGAGCGCGGGCGCGAGGTACTGCTGTTCGACGGACATTTGCGCCACGGGTAAAATCTCGGCGTAGAGCGACTCTAGCTCGCCCTGTAGTATGGCGACGTCTCCACCGTTCGACGGAGTCGTTGTTGCCGCTTCCGCCGCCTCCGCCGCCTCTGCTGCCTCTAAAGTTTCCAGGTACAGCCGGTCTAGCTTTGTCCGGATCGTCTCCACGGTGAACTTGATCAGGTGCAGGCAAATGTCCCGTAGCCGCGCGATGCTCGTTTGTTGTTGCCGTGCTGCTTCGTCTTGAGCAGAGTCTTTTGTGGAAGAGACATGTGCCGGCAGCGCCCACCCCAGCTTCTGCAAACTCGCCAGCAGCGTGTCGTCCGACCGGCACAGCCCGTCCACCGTCTGCTGCACGCGCTGCGCCAGTGCGCGGTTCTGCTGGGCCAGGTCGCCCACGCGGTCGTCGAGCGCACGGCTCAGCCCCTCCACGTTGGCGGCGAGGTCGGTGCGCGCGGCATCCCACCGCTGCTGGTGGCGGGCCGCAAACGCGGTGCGCGACCCACCCCCGCTGCCAGTCGGCGCCGAAGCTATCTCCAACCGCGCCACGGCGTCCTGCTGCTGCCGTACCGTGTCCGTTTGCTTGCAGATCGTCTCGGTCGAGCGCTCGAGCGCGGCAATGGCCGCCCGCAGCTCGGCGTCGGTCACCGGAAGAGCTGCGTGGGCGCCTTCGTTGCCACGGCCGTCGTCTAGGCTGGCTGCGGCTAGCTGTTCATCTCGGCCGCTGCGCTGCAGGGCATCGTATCTGTGATTGGGTTAGCGTAAAGTAAGGGCGAAAGGAGTCAGCTCAGAGGGGCGTACCTACAGCTCCAGCTCATCCAGTGTCAGCAACGTGTCGTCGGTCAGGTGTGTCGCCGCCCATTCGGCTAGCTCGGGGCCACTCGCAGCGTCTCGTAGAGCAGCATCGAGTTGGGCGTCGTCGACGGCGACGGCGCGCGCCCGCAGGATGCCCGCCAGGTCTACTCCATGTGCCATTGTGTACCAGCGACGGGACGCGTCGGAGCTCAGGGTTAGGGTGCTGATTTCGATCTTCCCGTCCCGCAAAGAATGACTGCGGTGAAAGTTTCAGGGACTGAATGTAAGAAGCAAGCCTATGCTCGCCCAGACCCGTCTAGTTCAGCTGATGTTTTGAAGGCATCGAGTTCAGATTGAGGATGCTGTAGTCCGTACACCGTTTGTTTTGGTGGTCGTTTGGTAGTGCACGCCGCTAGTCCAAAATAGGAATACTTGGTCACGTGTGCACATCATCAACATCACCAACTCACCATGGCGCAACAACAAACGACAGGATGAATGATGCCGAAGACGATTTTAGTGTAAACTTATTTTAAATTTATGCTATGATTCTCACAAATAGACACAACAATATGACCACAATATGACGTATGGTTTAAAGCTCCGAACGGGCTATCAGCATCGAAGATCGAGCATTATATCTGAATAAATCATCGGATGAATGGTAGCCGACGTCAATGCAGGAACGTGGCTAAATTAAGGTACAAAAAAACTGCTCAATGTGCTAAATTAGTAACGATAAGAAAAGAGAACAGAGTATAGACATTGAGAAAGAAAACCAATATCAGACCCGGTCAAACCGCCCTGACAGGAATCCTTCCAAGCTAATGTATTTTGGTATGTCCGAATAAATCAAGAGTTCGCAGGGAATCAAAAAAACAAACAAATACATGAACAATATCTGTGCACTGTCGTAGCACTTATAGGGAGACAAAAAGACGCACATTTATATTGCTTGACAAGCCAACAAACAAGAAATGTTGCGTATCTGCGTATCTCGGTGTGCGTGCGTGGCGCCCCTTGACATCGCTTGCAAGAATGCGCAAGGATGCGGCATCTTCTTAATTGCGCACACCCTGTGTCGGACATTTTCAATATGACTCTGCTGGTTGTTGGGAAGCAAACCCAATCTGCCCAATCTACGGATAGGTGATGGAGAGTGCAAATTCCGGGTAAACGGAGCTGCTCATGAGAGACAATGCCGGTTCACTGCCCTTTGACTGCCAATGGCTAGTGCCAAGATGGGATGCTTTGGATTTCCTTGGAGGGAAATGGTGAGCCAAGGCAAGGTATAAAAGGATTTCGAGATTTTTGTGGCGTGCGGACAGACGGGACCGGTATAGGGACGGTATAGAAAATATAGAGAACGGACATATCGGATGTCATATGGGCTTATTGTATGGGACGACATACCAATATCTTGGAGGGTCGCACAACTCACGAACGCAGAGTCTTCAATGTTTTACTCGACTGCTGCGTATAAATGTCGAGGCCTCTTCCCTGTCACTTTTGAATTAAACATCAGCCTCATGCCGCATTCCACACTCCCTGACCAAGGTGTCACTTCCTGTACAACACCCTCCACATCGACTCGTGCCCTATACACACCACAATGCGCTCCCTGCAGCTTCTTTTGACGCTTCCGTGCCTGATATCGCCAGTCATGGCGGCTGTTGATCCCCTCAACTCAGGACGCACGCTGACCAACTGGGACTGGTAAGAAGAGCTCGGCTTGTTTTATTTTGTGCAGTCTTGTCCTTGTCATGGTCAACGCTAACAATGCAGCTGCAAACCGGCCTGTGCATGGTCTACGTCAGCCTCCCGGAGCGGTGCATCGTACGTTTTTCATAGCCCTCTTGTTTTATTTCAACCTACTATCCCATTCCTCCCTAACACCTCCCAGAGGAAGTGCCCGCGTCTGCGACAAGTCCGACAATCCGCTGTCCCTCGCCAACGGCCAAAGGGAGGACAGCAGCTGCAGCAAGAAGCCCGGCGGCGCCTACCTGTGCTCCTCCTACAGCCCCCATCCTGTTTCTGACAACCTGTCGTACGCCTTTGCCATCACCAACGGCACCACCGACTGCTGCAAGTGCTTCGAGCTCACCTGGAAGGACGGGCCCGTCGCCGGCAAGCGCGTCCAAGTCCAGATCATCAATGAGGGCGGGAGCTACAACACCGTCACGGGCCGCGACTTTGTGCTCATCACGCCCGGTGGCGGCGTGGGGCCCAATGCCGGCGGCTGCAGCACGCAGTTTGGCGGCGACTGGGGCCGGCAGTATGGCGGCGTGTTGAGCCGCGACGACTGCGCGTCGCTGCCGAGTTCGCTGCAGGGTGGATGCTACTGGCGCTGGAACTGGGCGCGCGGCGATATCAACAACTGGAACTTGTCGTATGTACCTATCACCTGCCCGGACTACCACGTCCAGATCTCGGGCTGTTCGCCGGGGAACTAGGCCAATCAAAGACGAGCACTGAGATGGGCGGTGTGAATGATTGTTTATTTTACTTTCTTATCCTTCTTTATTTTTTTTTTACTATTGTCATTTCTATTATCGCTCTTTTATCTTGCCATTTTAATTACTTTTATGACAAAATCTATGAAATACTGTTTCTTAATAGTATTATTTGAAAGTAATTATAGTTCATTCATACCTTTTCTTTTCTAATCCGGGCATCTCTTTATCTCCAAAATATTAAATACTAATGCAAATACAATATGCTGCAGATATTTTTTTTTGTTATGAAAGTATTTTCTTTTTTTTTCTTTCGTTAAGAGTTAGTTAAGAGTGAACAAAGTTGTCTAGAGCATGACATTAGATGGCCACCTGGCCCATATAATCATCATTTAGATGAACACATTCCACGTACGGCCATAGATACAGGAGAACACGGGATCCCGTCCGCTCTCCCCTAGTTAAACCTGTAATCGGCGGATTAGTAGTTGGGTCGGTGACGACCAGCGAATACCCGCTGCTGTACGTTTTTTTTTTTTGTCGTTTCTTTCTTTTTCTATATATATATAATTGCCTTCATTTTCACTGCCGTCTTCTTGATTCCGAACAGGAAGAAGAAGAAAAGGAAGAAAAAAGATATCTTTTCCGACGGTTTAATGTAGGTGAGAAGCAAGTAGGCCTCCCCTACTCCGCAATGAGCACATGATGTAGGCATGTACTGTCTATTATTGATCTCCTGCCTCGTATTAAAGTACCATACATCGCAAAGCAGGACAGACTGTGATGGCTTGTGTACGGAGTAGTAGAGAACACAATGTAACAACCGGGAAATCACACCTGTACTCTGTAGACGTTCTAGATGCTGACCCGTCATACAATGATTCGTAGTGGAGAACATCGAGGATCATCAAAGACCGGAAAAGCGAGCTCGCCTGTCGCGCTTCTCTCGTCTTGTTGTCACGGTTTCTCGCCCTTTCGCCTTCCAATCCGCGGCTATGTCCTCTCTCCTGCCCCGGCCCAACTTCTTTTTATCGTTTTCTCTCCCCTACTTTTCTTTCCTTGCCTGCCGTCAGCTTGTGCCAAGATATGTCTTCAACGCGGGGACGATCGTTTGGTAACAGCTTCCCGATTCTGCGTTCGTGAGGGATGCATCAACGTAGCCACACCGCACCATGCACGGGAAGATGGGAACAGGGGGGTTTACAAAAGAGGAAGGATGCATCATTGAAAGTGGCTTTTTGTATTGATCTCGTTGACTTGTTTGGAATCACCACGTGGAAGGGTTGTGCTGAGGTTTCCGCCCCCAAAAGACCAAACGAAGCAGACATGTGGTTCAGTTCACGGATCACCAATGAAGATCATTTTGCGGTGAATGATACGACTGGAACTTAATGTGGGCACTGTGTCCTTTTGTCTTCTGCCCGTTTTTGAATCACGGTTCTTTCCATCTTTTCACCTGGCCGGTCTTTCGCTCGTATAATTCGATTCCGAGTCGAGAGAGTGTTTTTTTTTGTTGCCAACGAGCCAACTTCTCAACTCGTTTTTGCTGCCACACTTCGCGGATGCACTTTGCGATGACAGTTGCGTCGGTCGAACGTCGTACATCGGAAGTACCTTGCATCCGGGGAGCACAGACTGACAATACAACGGCTCGTGTACCCTGCCGGTATTGTGTGCGCACCCTGCCGGCATTGTGTGCGCATCCTGTCGGTATTGCTGACACTGCCATCCCTTGTCCTCTTCTTTTAGGCCGAAAATGCGAGAAATTCTGGAAAAAAAGACACCGAAGCCGTGGGCCGTTTTCGATTCATTATGATGGCAAAGTCGTATTTTCCACCGGCACCCTCGGTATGTCGTATTACCTTTGCAGCCACTCGGTACAGTGCAGCGCGATGATGGTGCCCAAGTGGCCTTCGCGTTCAAGGATCGAGCCACTCGAGCCATTCAGGCTGTTCGAGCCAACTGGGATTCACTAAGAACCTAGGGACGGAAACGGCGAAAAACAGAAATGATTTGCGCTCTTCGCCTGTCCTAAAACCCTTGTTGAGCTGGTCTTCTGCAGTGACTTGCCGTATATCGTATCGGCGCACGACCTAATCCGTATCGTTGCGAGATTTCACGTTGACACGTGATCATGAGGTTCAAACCCCGCCAATGGCATGACTTTGTGAACTTGTAGTTCTCGTATGAGAAGTCTACGTGTAAGATACAAGTGCTCCGTAAGACGGGCAAGATTAGAAAAAGACAGAGCGAGAAGAGGCTCTCAGCGACATCAGATGGCAAGCGCCATGGCAAAACGTGTGAACGCCATAGAACACTGCAGGTTGTTCGCTGCTAGGGCCTGACAAGGCTAATCCCCGCATCGGCCGCACTACGGCCTTTTACATCCTCCCGGGCAACCATACCGCATAGGGAAGGTCTGAGCAACCTTGTTTACCCACCCCAACCCACCTCCACCACTTCCCCGCGGACGTTCACCCACACACGTACTTTCTTCTCCGTACGGAGAACACAAAGGGCGTCAACATGCTCCGTGTATACGGAGGCGGTCCTTGGACGCTACGTTACCAGATTTCCATCTCCACATGGTCTTCTGGGGATCCATTTCTTTGATGAGGGCGAGGGCGAGCGCGAGGACAGCAGGAGGGCAAGCTGGCGGCTGACAAGCTCTCTCCGCTCTCGTCTCCTCATTCTCCACGACTAAAAAGACCAAAAGACCTTGAAACCGGTTTTACAGGACAGACTACCCCGAACCCCCGAAGCTCCCCGCACCTAGTGTACCCCCAAGTCAGTCTTGGTCAGTCTTACGGTTGCAGCAGAGAGTTTCACGACCGAGACGGACCTCGTATGCGTTCGGCTTGAAGTCTGGTTTGGGACAAAATCCGCCGACGAGACGCTCGACAAAGACAGTTCATTCACAGCGAGTCCCGCGATGTGAGCAAATGCTCCCTTGCTCCGCAGAGGTGATGATGGGGAGACACTGGGGAGACACTGGGGAAATACAACTGTCCTCGCATTATTGCACCTATCATAGACCTTGCCCCCCGAGGCCCCATTTCCTGCCTTTTTCTCCTCGTGGCTCGCAAATTAACCAGGCCTGCCGGGCTCGCTAGGTATCCCTCTTTGTCTCAACTGAAAAGAGGAGGTGCGTGAAGTACTACGTACTTTGTGCCCATGGGGTCACACATGGAGACAATGAAGCCCATTTTGTACTTTTTTTTTTTTTTTTTTTCCTTTTTCGCGATAGGATCACACGCAAAATACGAGGGCGACTCGGCGGGAGATGCACCGACGATCTCCTGTGTGTGGCCAATCAGACAGCTCAACGCGAGCGTCGAGGGAGGCAAAAAGGAGGCGAACACAACGTTGTGCAATGCGATGCTGGACGACCACGCGCACCCGGAAAAACGGCCCCATTGTGCGGGATGTGCTGGGGTTTGTGGAGGACAAGGTCCAGGGTCACTCTTTTAACCTCTGGGGAGGATCACCTTAACGAGCGGCAAAAGACTTAAAACCCCAGCCGCGCCTGCCTCTGCCGCGTCCGTTCCCACGTTTTGTTTTTCTTCTTCTTCTGTTTGTTCATCATCGCTCGCCAACCGAAACATCGCCAACATGAGCAACGTCCAAACAGAGAAGCCCTCCGCGGTGTCGGAGATCGAGGCGCAGCCTGCCTCCAACAATGGCCCGGTCTACGAAAGCGACGAGAAGGTCGACTACAACCGCACAGGCGCCATCGATGCCGAGAATATCGAACATCAAATGACGGTGCTGGAGGCCGTCCGGGCCTACCCTGCCGCCAGTTTCTGGGCCTTTATCATGTCCTGCACTATCGTACGTTTTACTCACAATGGTCACATAATTTATTCTTGATTTTGAGTCAATCTCTAACCCCCACAGATCATGGAGTCCTACTGTGTGTTCTTGATGGGCCAGTTCGTCGCCACCAATAAGTTTTGCGAGGATTTTGGTGTCCAGAGCACCGTCACCGGCAAATGGATCATTGTGGCTTCATGGCAGTCCGCCTTCCAGTGCAGTGGTCCCGTCGGTGCCTTTATTGGTGTGTTCATTGCCGGTCCCATCACCAGCTGGATCGGTTACCGGTGGGCCACCATTGGCGGTCTCATGTTCCTCAACGCCTTCATTTTCATCTTCTACTTTGGCAACAGCCAGGGCATGTTCTTCGCCGCCCAGATTCTCGAGGGTATTCCGTGGGGTATTTTCATCGCCAACGCCCCCGCCTACTGTGCCGAGATTGTGCCCTTGAGACTGCGTGCCCCCGCAACGCAGATGCTGCAGCTCTTCTGGGCCGTCGGTTCCATCATTGTCGGTGGCATCACCTTCCACTACCAGTCCATGGAGACCTCCGCTGCGTACCGCATTCCCATTGCCTTGCAGTGGATGTTCCCCACGCCCCTGGCCATCCTGCTGTTCATTGCGCCCGAGTCGCCTTGGTGGCTAGTGCGCAAGGGTCGTCTGGATGAAGCCGTCAAGGTCGTCAGCCGCCTGGGCCGCGCCAGTTCCAACGAGAACCCCGCCGATGCCGTCGCCATGATGAAGCGCACGATTGAGCTAGAGAAGTCCGAGCGCAAGCCCAACCTCATCGAGCTGTGGAGAGGCACTGATCTGTACCGCACCCTGATTGTCTGCGGTGTCTACGCCTCGCAGAACCTGACGGGCAACCTGATTGCCAACCAGGCCGTGTTCTTCTTCAAGCAGGCTGGCATGGCCGACAACACCGCGTTCGCCCTGGGCCTCATCACGTCCGCCCTTCAGTGGATCTTTGTCATGCTCTCGTGGATTTTGACCACCTACCTCGGCCGTCGCACCATTTACGTCTACGGCCAGTTCATCAACTGTGGTTTCCTGATCGCGCTCGGCATTGCCGCGTCCGCCGGTAGCAGCACCAGCGTAGCGGCCAGCAACGCCCAGGCCTCGCTGGGCCTGATCGTCTCCGTCCTCTTTTGTCTCGGCCCCGCCCCGGCCTCCTGGGTCATCATCGGCGAAACGCCGTCCGTCCGTCTCCGGCCCCTCACCACCGGTGTTGGTCGTGGTGCCTACTACCTCGTCAACATCCCTTGTATCTTCCTGTCCAGCTACATGCTCAACAGCGACAAGTGGAACCTGGGCGGCAAGAGCGGCTACGTCTGGGCCGGCACGGCCTTGTTCTGCAGTGTTGTGTCGTGGCTCTACATTCCTGAGATGAAGGACCGCTCTTTCCGTGAGATTGACATTCTGTTCCAGCGTCACACTCCAGCCCGCAAGTGGAAGGAGACGGTCGTCGACATCCGCGACGACGAGTAAGCGGGCACTTATCTCTCCGACTTGGGATGGCGATTTTATGCCTTTCCAAAGGTTCCTGTTTGTTTACGTGGTAGGCCCACTACGATAATCCGCCGGGATTGTCCTAGCGCCCTTTTTGTTAGGCGGGCGGCGGATTGGTGCGGGTAGGAAAGGAGCTATATATATAATGTTTTGTGAAGTGGTATGAAACTGTCAATACTGTATTTATTTGAGAACTTGAGATATCTATCCAGCGAACCACCCAATGCAGTTTAAGACGTTTGATGATTACTAATTCTGAATATTGCCGAACCCCATAAGTACCTTGCGAGCCTCTGAGAAGTACAAGAGAGAACAGAGCCAGCCCTAAGTTGTTTTGCTTTCAACCATCTTCTACTTTATTCATTTCATCATGACGGGATTCGCATCACGGCTTGTCCCGCGCGGTGTATTCTTTCACTCGCTCTTCCAATCTACATACACATACCCCGTCAGCAAGGACCTGCTCACTTCGGCAACCTTCAATTTCGTGAACCCGCGCCACCACATCGTCAATACAGACAAAGTCTCCCAGCTCATCCCGGCTAGCGCGGCGGCGGGATTGAGCGATGAAGAAATCCTGTCTCTGTTCACCAGTGGTTTCTTTGGCGGGTTCATCTTTCGAATTGAAAGCTGGCTGTTGCGGATCTGGGGGGCGCGCTTCTTGCCCGCTCGCTACACAGGTGGGTCTCTGTCCCTCTGCATGCTACGAGAACGAATAACCTAAACGTTCTGAACAGGCTTCCAACCGGCGGTACAAGCGGTCCCCATCCGCAGACCGTCTGACATCCCCAGCCGACGCCTGCTCCCCGTCGGCAGTCTCTTCTTCAGCTCGTTCTTGTTGGTGGACAAGCACATAGCAGAGCCGTCCGAGGCAAGCTCCGATGCTGACGCAAACGCAAACTCCTACGTCGACTATGGCTTCGGCTCCGACGAGTCCACGTTCGCTGGTTGCCACCGCTTCCGCGTGACAAGGCTACCGCCGGCTCCGGAGACGAGCGACGGCCAAATCCGAATTGACCTCGAGCACTTTCGGTGCAATCCTCAGAAAAACATCCCATCTGTGGCTGAGCGAATCCAAACGTTTCATTTTATCTATGCCAAGTCGCTGTTTGCAAATGGAATTCAAGCGCTGTTGGCCCGCTAAGCACATCAGACTAATACTCGTACCTGTACCCCATGGAGTGATCTTGTCCAGAAAAGCGTCTTCATATTTCCCCATCCCTACTCATATATCCCTACTCATAGCTTGAATTATTAGACTTTTTTTTAAAACAAAAAATCAAAACAGTCCGCCATCGAGGAAAACATGTAAAGAATGAAGAGGGCAACTCAAGTGACAATGTCGACCTTGAATCAATATCGTGCACCTGTTCTGTATGATCACTCGCGAAGGCATTGGTGTTGTTCTTAGTACCCGAAGGTGCCATAGTTGGGGGTCACGTGTAAGGCTCCGACCTTTGAGCCCCACTTAGCCATATTAGTCATCATAGCGCCCGCCAAATCCAGGAACCAAACGCAACCCAAACCCAAAACTCCAGAGGGGCAATCGGCGGTGATGGTTGGCGGGCAAAAAACATTGGAGCCTTCGGTGTTCTCCTTTTTGACGACACCGCCGCCTTTGCGTCATATCGCGTTCCACAACCGCGGCTTACGCTACCCTCCGGTAACGATAACCAAAAATACAACCTTGCGAATGATCATTTTCTTTCTGGCTCTTCAGCTACCACCGCCAACCCCCCATCCTTTCGACACGTCTCCCCTCAACCCCCTTTTAAGGGGAAGACAAGCAACAAACGACTGGTGTTGATGAGGGGTTCGCCAAACGGTTGACGACATCTTCCCTCTTCCCCTCTACCCTACCGCACACGACACTTGTCTCCGACCCCTTCTCCTCGAAACCAACAGCTTTCACCCTCATTTCATACCGAGACGGGCCCCGGGGACCGGCGCACAACCCCCCGCACCGCAATGGCCCAATCACTCACCGGCCGGCAAGCAGAAGAACTGTACGGATACCTTCCCGGGGGACGGTGCTCACAATTTTGTGCCGGGAGACCAGCATCACTGACAGGCTTCTTGTAGTCACAAATCCATCATTGCATACCTGGAAGCACACAAACTACCGGATGCAGCATCCGCGCTCCGCACGGAGACCCAGCTCGGCGAGGATGTTCTGGACGCGGCCACGACGAAGAAGTACGAGACGCTGTTAGAGAAGAAATGGACGAGTGTTGTGCGGTTACAAAAGAAGGTGAGAGACGACACGAAGAGACGGCACGAGCTTCATTTTCATTCTGCTGCCATGCCAGCCCAACGCTGACACTGCTAGATCATGGACCTGGAGTCCCGAAATTCTGCCCTGCAATCCGAACTGGACTCCCTCACCCCCGACTCCCTCTCCAAACGCAACAAAGACCCGGCCTCCTGGCTGCCCAAGGCACCACCACGCTACACCCTCGAATCCCACCGCGGCGCTATCAACTGCATCGCCTTCCACCCCGTCTTCTCGTCCGTCGCCACCGGCTCCGACGACTACACCATCAAGATCTGGGACTGGGAGGTCGGCGAGCTCGAGCGCACCGTCAAGGCCCACACGCGCGCCGTGCTTGACGTCGACTTTGGCGGGCCCCGCGGCAACATTCTTATGGCGTCCTGCAGCTCCGACCTGACCATCAAGATCTGGGACCCGCTCGGCGACTACAAGAACATCCGCACGCTCGCGGGGCACGACCACAGTGTGAGTGCTGTGCGCTTCATCCCCTCCACGGGGAACCTGCTCGTCAGTGCCAGCCGCGACCACACCCTCAAGATCTGGGACGTCAACACGGGGTTCTGTCTGCAGACGCTGCAGGGCCACACGGCCTGGGTGCGCGACGTTGCGCCCACCTACGACGGGCGCTACCTTGTGTCCACGGGCGACGACATGACGGCGCGCCTCTGGGACATCTCGTCAAGCCCGCGCGCCGAGGTGAAGGCCACCATGATCGGCCACGAGCACTACAACGAGTGCTGCGCCGTCGCGCCGCCGACGGCGTATGCGCACCTGGCCCTGCTGGCGGGCCTCAAGCGGCCACCACCCGCGAGCAGCGCGGCCGAGTTCATGGCCACAGGGTCGCGCGACAAGACCATCAAGCTGTGGGACGCGCGGGGCATTTTGTTGCGGACGCTCGTGGGGCACGATAACTGGATCCGCGCCGTGGTGTTCCACCCGGGTGGCAAGTACCTGCTATCGGTGTCGGACGACAAGACGCTGCGGTGCTGGGACCTGAGCCAGGAGGGCAAGTGCGTGCGCGTGCTGCCGGCGCACGAGCAGTTTATTTCATGCCTGCGGTGGGCGCCCGGCATCCCCAAGGGACCATCCCTAGAAGACAGCAACGGCGGCGCAGGTACACCAAACGGGGAGAGCAACGGCGGAACGCCAAACGGCAAATCGGCCGCGGCATCGGGTGCAGCAGCAGCAGGCTCCGACGTGCAAATACGGTGCCTGATTGCTACAGGAAGTATAGATATGACGCTAAAGATCTTTGCCAACTGAGTCGAAGGAAAACATTTGCATGGAGACAGAAGCGTCACGGCCACAGCAGGCACACCGACCACAAATCCACACAAAAACCACACAACCACACACCTCTTTGCATACACCCACACACAAGCAGACGCAACTCTGATTTTCTTTTCTCATATGCACAAAAAAAATGCATGTGTTTTACGAGTCGGTAGGGGATAGGGACGGAGTGGAAAGGGTCAGCAAGAGGTTTCAAAAGGATGGCCTCAAAAAGACGTGACGGCCGACAAAGTACCTAAAAGAAGAATATGAGCATATGATGTTTTACGCAGGACATTGGACATGATGAAAAAGACTATTGACACAGAAAGAAAACACACATTTTGCATCTTTTGCAGCGAGTATCTTGCTGTGATTCCAAAGTGATGAAAATGAACCGAGACGAAGTCTGAAATAGGCGCAAATGCTAGCGGAAGTCGCGTGCTGGTTTCTCCTTTGACTAGGCGTTGCGTATGCTTCGCTGTCCCGGCGTCGTATTTTGACTCCTATCGAGATTTGGTTCAGACGGTGGTGACGCTTGTGGTCGCGTGCTCCACTTCAACCGACACTTACTGTACCCAACAGATGGAGGAAGCTCGAAACGGAACAGTATCGAATACGACCGGTTTTCCAATATTCCTTCATCTTTTTAATCAATCTCTTGGCATTATTCGACGTAGTCGACAAATCACCGTCACGTGGCACGCCCCGGAAGCATTGGCCCTTAGCAGAGTCCTGTCAACAAACGACGAATGGGACGGAGACGTCGCTGGGTGCACATGTACGACATATTGGGAAAGAACATAACACCCGTGACAGGGCAAAGTAAAGTTGGGGAAAGCACGGAGTATACAAAAGGAAGGTACGGTGAAAGAGGTAGGAGAAAGGGCAAGCACGGATCGTGACTTCCTGGTCTCCGTACGTCGCACCTTCCGTCTGCCTTCTTCGATCGGCAACTTCTACCGCCGCCAACCCCGATGGCATTACGCACTTCCTTAACGAACCTATCCGTCTGGCACCGCGACAATCAAATATGGCGACGACGATCTGGAGCAGCTCTTGCCTGCTACTTCTCAATGTGAGATACAAATGGAAAGAAGACATGTCTGGCCCAGGGTGTGGGCACTATCCAGGGGCGCCATCCTTCTCAGGCGGAAACACGCGTGTGCTGGGGTGTATGAGTCGGGGAAGGAATATCGGACATCGTAAAGTACGTTGTACCATCTCCCATGCCACCGTTTCACTCCGAGTCGTATATCGAGAGCTCATTTGTATGACTACGGTGCATTTGTAGCCTTCCAGCTCTCTCGTACGTAGAATATATCCAATGTTTATTTTGAAATAAAAGCACTTACACCACATAGTGACATTTTATGATGATCAAACCAATTCTGCAGTTACCTCGTAGAGTACTTTAAACTTCAAATCATCTGATCTTTTAGACAACAAATTGTACTACGTGTACTGTGTAACTGCTAAAGGATCTGGCCCAGTTTGACTATTGCAGCAGAGGGTCGTCCTCACCACTATCGTGAACACGGACGCGCGGACCCACCTACCTGAAGGACTCCTGCCATAACCAGATGCATTCGTGCTTCGCTGTTTCCGTTTCAGTACCGGCCTCATGGTTGCCGAATTTGTCCTCCAGCCAGTGAAGCTGGCTCTTTCTGATTCTGGAGGCTTTTCCTACCCCCTTTTCATTTTTGGCATGCCGAAATCCTTGATCTGTGTTTTCTTCTTTGATAGCACACCATTGGCCAGTGGTTCTCTTCTCCGTTGCTCCGTCCTTCCTTTCTCGAGCTGGGAGAACTCTTGACAGGTCTCTGTGACACCACTTCCCGTTTTGATTCTTGATGTGTCTTTCTTTTTCCGTCTGTCCTCCCTTTCGCCTCGAGCAATCCATTGCTTCGCTCGACTTTCCCCAGTGTCCCTTTCTGCTTCCTTCTCCTCTCTTTTGATTTCGACATCATCGATAAAGTTTCCCTTGTCCATCTAGCCCTATCCTCCACTCCGCCGTCAGTTCATTTCGTCTCACACTACTCGACAGAGCAAGGAGCTTCGCTCCAAATTTTCCGACGGCAGCTCGCGTGACTGTCCATACAACAACCCAAAATGTCGGGCGCGCCGACAGAACCGCCTTCGAAATGGCGCAGCGAACACATATGGAAGATACCCGACGAGGTCGAGCCGGTGGTATGTTTTGGGGGCCTTCTCTGTTGATTTGGGATGCTTTGGTTTTCCATGAATTTTGTGTTCATCACCAGCTAACCATATCCCCCGGTTGATTAGCTCATCGTATCCATCCTTCTGATCGCCATGTTTACTACGAGGAGGGAAAACTACTCCATCCTCAAGGGACGCTCGACTGAGCCTAAGCGGTTCCGGTACGCGCACCTGCAAAACTCACCATCAAGCTACGATCCTGCGACCCTGCGCATTTTGAATGACTCTGCCTACCTCGATCTGTCACCCGCCTCATCGACAACGTTGAGTATCCATGGAGATAGTTCCGATTTGCAGACGAACTACCCCCCCAAATACCGGCGCATATTTGACCTGTGGACAATCCGTACGCCTAATTCGACCCGCTTCGCCAACCACTGCCACAGTAGGATTCTCGTCAAGTTTCCCTTTCTCGTGGAAATGTTTTACTGGGCGATTTCATTCTTCTTTTACCGCCTCACCGGTGCCATGGCCCAGATTCAATACGGCGGCGCACAGGGGCTATGGGATATTGCCCAGGGCCACGGCATTGCCATACTGGAGCTCGAGACTTGGCTCTTTGGTCTTGGTGAGACTACTGGAAAGAAGCGTTGGGCCGAGTACCGTATCCAGCAATGGTATCTCACCGGGGCCGACGGTGGTGACTTCCGCGGCCTCTGGTTGACGATCTTGGATCGCGGCTACTCTCTGATTCATATCCCCGGTACTGTTGGGTATGCTTCCTCTCCTCAATTTTACCACCTTCGTATCACCAGTTCTTGTTCAGTGGGTTATCCTCATTTACTAACCGTCGCAGCTTCATCGCTTTCTACTACTGGTACGCACCTAATTTCAATCGCTTTGCAACAGTCCGCCGAACGATGACGCTCCTGAATATGTGCGCGTTTCTCATCTTCCTGCTCTATCCGACCATGCCCCCACGCTTCCTGCCTAACGAATTTGGTTTCATCGACACCGTCAACGCCGAAGACGCACAGAGTGTTTGGATGAGTGGCCAGTATGTCAACAAGCTCGCGGCAATGCCGAGTATGCACTTTGGCTACGCGTTTGCAATTGGCTGCGTGTTTATCTACGAGTCGGGTTTTCTGCAATTGCTCCTGCCCAGGAGCAAATGGCATTTTCTGTTTGACAACGAGGAGAGCGACGATGTAATCGCATCCAACGAACCGAACGACGAAGATGTGTCGGGCATCCTTACACCACCCGCGTCGCCAAGTGTATCGTCCAGCCAGGGAAAGTCCGGCCAGGGAAAGTCCGTCCTTTCGCGCGGCCTCTTCCTATTCTTTGGCATTTTTTATCCATTGTGGATCCTGCTCACGATCGTGGCGACGGCCAACCACTACTTTTTGGATGCCCTTGTGGCAACGGTGTGCGTCCTGGCGGCCTTCCTCTGCAACCGCGTGCTGCTCAACTTCTATCCTCTGGAAGACTGGCTGCTGTGGGTGTTGCGGCTGGAAAAGCCACCGCCGACGACGGGCTGGCTGCGGCGCAAGCTGAGCAGCCCATTATAGTATAAGTGCGCGCAGACTACGGCCGGCTGTCTGGTCCCGCATTGCATGGTGCTTTCCTTCTTGCCGGTATTCATCATGGACATTGTATTTTTGGAGCTTGGGCACATTGTTTTTTTGTTTTGTTTTCTGGCGGCTGTTGGTTTCGTTTCATTTTCCTACTCCAATCGTGTAAGACGGATGACGATGCGATTTTTTTGGTGAGGGACTTGGACTCCTTTTTAATTATTTTTTCTATTGTACGAAGTACATTTCTGGTTCCCACCAGCCCCAAGTACATTTGCCCCAACAACGGACTGCATCAGCATCGGCAGTTGACCCTTTTTTTTTTAGAATGAGCCTCATGATTGATGGCCAAGATGAAATATAAGTTTAATAATATTTGCAGTGTTTTCTTTTCCTTTTTTTATTATTATTTAGGTTTTGTTTGTTGGGTTTGCATTTTGATATTGAATTCCTCTGGTTTATTTACACCTGCCCCTGAATGTTGGATTATCTCCACGTGACTCATTGGAACACTGGTCGATAAGACGGCTGTCCCATAGCAACAGTGGTGCTAGCGCAACCGTGAGGGTGGGCGGCCGCGGGAGACGACGCTACTGCAGGTCCTTTGCTCCTGTTCCCCAAAGCTTGGGGGGGTGAGGAGATCTGGTTCAAGCTTAAGCTTTTGTGCGTCGCCTTTCGCTCTCTTTTCTTCCTCTCAGTCTTCTCTCACGCCTTCCTTCGTTTTCCGCAGCTTCGCATCCTTTTACATTCCTTATCTTATCGCATTGGCTATTCGCCGTCCAATTCTGCACACCGGCAGAATCTTCCGCTCGCTTGTCCATGTCGCAATCTCGACCGCCAATCGGTCGCAACCTGTCGCATCTTCCGTCGCATTTCTTATCCTCTCCGATTTGAGCTCTTTCTGCAGTCGCCTTCATTCCTCGAGCTTGCGTACTGCCAACCTTAGATCGCCGACGAACTACACACCCACCGAAATCGACCATGTCCAGCTACAAAGACCCTGAAAAGACCGGCGCCGCCGCTGCGGCTGTTGACGACGTCGACATGGCCGAGGCTGCGGCCGATGAACAGGTTGGAGGCGACGCTGCTGCTGCGGAGGCAGAGACGGCGGCCGATGAGGGCGAGGAGACTGGCGAGGCCGGTGCGGCCGAAGAGGAGCGGGAGGCGACACCCGTGCCGACGCGCACCTCTTTTGCGACGCACTTGAGCAGCCCGGTGGTGACACTGGTGGTGGGCGGTGGCGACAGTGCGGAGACGGCTGAGAGGATGCAGCTGACGGCACACCAGGGCCTGCTAACGCAGAGCCCGTACTTTGCGACGCTGTGCGCAGAGTTGGGCGAGGTGAATTCCATCTGAGCGCGAATGTGCGAAGCAAGTGAGCTGGAAGGCGAGAGAGGAGGGCGAGCGAGGCCGGGATAGAAGCTAACAGTGTGTGTGTGTGTGTGTGTAGGACCGCACGATTTCCCTGCCGGACCAAAACCTCGACGCCGTGGGCTGCTTCCTGGAGTTCTTGTACACGGGCGACTACTTCCCGCGCAAGCTGCCTGGTCATGCGCACGCGCTCGAGCAGGACCCGACGCTGCCGGCGGTCGACGAGACGGGCGCGCAGCTACTCAAGCACGCGCGCGTCTACACGTTGGCCGAGGTGCTGGGCATGACCGAGCTGCAGGCGCTCGCGTCGTCTAAGATCCACTGCGTGCAGAGCACGGCGCAGGGCGAGATCGCCTACGCGCGGTACGTGTACGCGTGCACCAAGCCCAACGACACCACGGTGCGGCACCCCGTCGCAAAGTTCTGGGCAACGCGTAGCCACACGCTGCGAGCCGAAGCCGAAAAGGAGTTCCAGGCGCTCTGCTTGGAACACCCGCAGTTTGCCTACGACGTGCTCACGCGCGTGCTGGACGAGAAGCTCAAGCGCGAGCGAGACGACAAGATGTACCCATCGGTGTCGGTGTCGTCGTCACAAGGAGGCGGCGGCAGCACGCGCAAGCGGGCGCGTAATAGTAGCAGCGTACAGTAGACGGGCCGGCTAGCGTAATGTGGTCGTGGAAGCCGATGTAGCACGGTGGGAGTGGAAATTGTCTTCGGGGAGCACGCTGGCTAGTGTGTAAGAATATTTCGCTCAGGTGATCAGCATCGGCACCCTTGCGAAGCTCTAATCTTCAGTTTTGGAAAATTTCGGACGCAAAAGAAGCTGAAAGGGGCCACTTGTGGCAGCGTCGGCGCTGATGGCTGGGCGGACTGTAGGATACGTCGAGCGAGCGCCATGACGGACCCATGGCCTTGCGGTTTTCATTATTTTCTCTGTACGTATACCCTCTTTCCTTTATCCATATTTCCTTATCTGTTAGTAAAGTCGGGAATCCTGTGTCAAATGCATGGTTTCCATCTCTTGCCTCGCCTTTCCGGTCACTCGTGCCTCTTGACGACGACACCAGCTGGATCCACTACCTGGCCATGCCAGAGCGCAAAGCTTCTACTGGGCTGTTTACGAGGGCTCGTGGCTCGTTTAGACTCCGTCACAAACAAGAGCTCAGATGCCGTCCGGGCTGACCTGCGGCGCCTGAACCGCGAACGTGTGGAGCTCACGATCCAGTGCTACGAAACACTCGACCTAGCGCACACGGCCATGCGCCGGATGGAATCGATAGACAAGCCATCGAAATTTTCGCTTTCTGGAATGTGTTTTGGGCTTTTCTAGAGTTCTTTTACGCCTTTTATGTGACAATCAAGGAGTTGCTTGAGTTCTAGCGGCTGGCCGATGTTGTCGACCGTTTTAGCAAAGCTTAGATGAGCGAGCACCGAGTGTATGACTGCTCGGAAGAGGTGGTGAAGGACTCAGTAGCAGTGGTATTGCTAGATCGGAAGAACAGCATCTCTTATTTGGGACTGTTTTACCATGTACGGTTTTACGGGCTGACGGGTTTGCGATGACCCAGAACAACGGGAACTCGTAAAGAGGCGAAACAGAGCGCGGAAAGAAATGTCTCGGTAGCTCATGTCTTAGAAAACGAGAATTGAACAGCACAGCCCCTCGACGTTGCCTTTTGTTACTTCAATAAACTTCTCAAAAGACGTGATGTGACGGTAAAAGTTGCCACGGAGAGTGATGTCTTCATAAAATCAAAAGCTAAAATTCACTCACTCGTCCCGGGCTGAGATGAAAGGGAGTGGCCTGCATCTCTGCTGGCATTAGATGACGTGTGTAGGGTAGTGCAGCGCTTTGTAGGATGCGTTGTAGTTTCGATTCGTTGTTTCGTTTCATACCCTCTTTCTTTTACATCATCTCCCTCCCTCGCCTCCCGCTGCGCAACAGTAAAATTCATCCAACGACAACACGCAGGCATGAACAGCACGAACATTGCACAGCATATACATGCAAGAGAGTGAGAGAGTGCCGTTCTCCTGTCGACAACCACCCCCTGATCCTTGCCCCCAGAAGCAGGAAGGGTGTCATCAAGCGAACAAGCATGGTGGTGTGGAAATACAGCAGGGCTTTAGCACAACCGTCTTGTGGCAAACGCTGAAGGAGAAAGAGACGACGCAGGATGCATTGCGTTCATGTTGCGTTGCGCTGTTCTTTCTTCGCTCTTTGAAAAGAGATGCCCCTGTAGGTACGCAGAGCTCCCCTGTACTCCTCGTCAAAGACAGCCAATAAGAAGAGACCCTGGGGGTTGAATACAGTCAGAAAATGAGAGAGAAAGGTGTATCGACAGATATTAGGGAAACACCATCGACTGACACATTTATGCCCTGGACAACAGCTCTTGCCTTTCCCTGCTGACCACCCACTTCCTCTCTCCTCCAAATCGCCTTCGTTTGCGATCCATCTCTGATTCCATCCTCCCTGGTTTACTCCCAGCATGCACGTAATCCTCTTACGCGCCTGAGAAAAGTGAAAATGTTATGCCACAAAAGAGAAGTGGGTGTGCTGTTGTTTGTCTTTGTCTCGTTTCGTTTCTGGTGCCGTTTGGTTGCCGGGGCCCCTACACCAGCAAGCCGCATCTCTGCATATATATTGGACCATCCCTTCCCTCTACCCTGGCCTCTTTTCTATTCCTAGATTCCAAGGTGTTAAGAACGTTTACTACTCTTTTTACTTTCCCCTTAGTTCATACTGCCCCCTCGCTTCATCCTTCTGCCTCGTCCCGCCTCTGCGCTCTTCCGGGTCGTACATACGCTGTCCGAGCCAGGGTGGTTAAGTGACCAGAATATGCAGGCAGCATTGTGTGCAGAAAAGCCGTGCTAGGGCGCGAGAAACAGAAAGACACGGTGCATACTGGGCGCATCCAGGGCGGCTGGGGTGGCCAGCGCATCCATACAGCTCATCTCGACAGCGCATCTGGAAACGGCGGCGGCATCCAGCCAACAGATATCCCCAATACCCTTGTCGCCACCCATGTCCGTTCGCTCCTCTCCCCCGACCCTAGAGCACAGCATACGCTACAAAATACTTTTGCGTTCTTTTCCTGTCTGCTCAAAATGGAAGAGAGAGGGAGCGCACGCGAAAGAGAGAGAAGAGTAAAATAGGCGAGGTGGTGCTGGGCCATGCGAGCAAGGGGCTCGGTTTCCATTTCTGGCCAGTCCTGTGCTCGATTGGGACAATTTATTTTGACCAGGGCCATAATCTTTTTCAACGTCCTTCGAGATTCTTTCTCTCTCTCTAAGATTGCTTTTATCTTCTCTCTGCTGCGTTCCTAATCGTTCTTTCACGATGCACATGGGACTAGACCATGGACGACGTTCTCTTGGTTCCGTGTTGTCGTGTCATGTCTCTCTTTTTCTCCTACATTTTTCTTTCTTTTCGTACCCTTTCCCAGGGCGCTGCGTCGTCATACATGTGACCCAGGAACTGCGGATATCCGCTTTCGAGACTGGGCGAAGCGATAAAAATGATAGCAAGAAAACAACCCCGACAGGAAAATAAACAAGCAAAAACTTCCCGCCGGCTGGCTGCCGGCTGGTACCGGACAGATAAACAAGAGAAACGAAAGATTGGAAAGATTTTGGCGAGTTTCTGGTCTGCTGTAGATTGCATCGTTTATTGCTCAGATCTTTTCGTCACAAACTGATTGCTCGGCTGTCGTCGGGAAAAGGGGGACCTAGACAGATGTAAACACGGCCCGCGTTCCCCGCCTAAAATGTGTGTCTATGTCGTAGCAAACGAAAATCAGTAGAAGAATGATCACTTTGTCTGTCCTCGCACTTCGTTGTGTGCACCGCGGCGTAATACGGCGCACGACCGAACCAAACGAACCACTGGTCTTTTTTCTTTGTCGTTTATGAGACAGGAACGACTCGCACAAAAAATTAAGCAACAAAAGAGAAGGGAGTGTCACGCATTGCACCAAACGTGACTCGCTAACAGGAGGCATAAAACAAACCTTTTGCAGGTTGGGAGACGGCACCTCCCTCTCTGCCGTCTTCCTACTCCCGAGCACAGGACTCGTTCTTCTCCTTTTCGATCGTTTGTCGTTGTCTATCACTTTCAGTTTGTCACTGTCCGGCATCCTTTATCGCCTGTCACCTCACTCCAGCACCAAAACAGTCACATTTTTGCTGTGCCGACAAACTGTATCGCCATCGCTGCTGCTCGTTTCCTTTTCACCAAGTCTTGGTTTTGTTTTCTGTGCAGCATGCACATGCCCATTAAGCTTGGCTTTAAGCTTCATTTTCGGGACGAAACCGCGCACCAAACTACCGGAATAGAAAAAGGCAAACACGCTTTAGATTACACTGGAATGCAGTTAAGAAAATAATAAATCGAGGTAAAAATAGAAGTAGCCTATCGCTGATCGTGACGACGGCCGTTAGATTTTCACAGGAAATACTTGCACATTTGAGATAGAATGGGAACAGCGAGAAATGACTGGAGAAGGATCGAGGTGAAATTCAAATACAAAATAAAAGAACACAAGAAGAAACGAAAGACAGGTCGCCGACCAAGAACAATAAGAAACAGCAGAAACAATACACAATACACGACGCCGGCTGTGCTTCGTGTCTCTCTGTTTCCCTATCGAATCTTCCTCCTTTCTTGTCCTCTTGTTTCTCCCTCCAGGGCTGGTGTCGTGCGAATCGTGTTAGATCCCTGCCGCTATTTTTCCCTGTCCTGTACAAGTACTCTCCCCTTTACGGATGCCGCTCGCTCGTTTTGCTTCTCTGGGCAATGCCGGTGCAGAAATAGGACGTCAGAGGATACAAAAAGAGGCTGGATGCACAGCGCAGCGAATGGCCAGTGTTGGTTTGTCTTTTTACTTCCAATTTATCTTTTGTCTTTTGTGCGCTTTTATGTAAGACGCCGCCGTTTTTATAAAGTGGTTTGTACGCGAGGCCGTAGCTCCCCGGCCAAACCTGGACCTTGACGTTGGTCAGCCACAATGGCTTTGCAAGCCTATTTCTTCTTTCTTGTTCATCAGCTCTGCTATTTTTCGATCGTTGCGTCGAGAGAGACTCAAAATGATCGGCTGGTGAGTATTCATCGTGGTCAGATACCTTTCACCCTAATGCTTACCTCATCGACACCGGATGACACCGTTTAATTCACTTTGCCTAAGCCCCTCTCTTCACCCTCCATTGCGAGTTACCTTGCATAACTCTGCGTCACCCATTCCATTGCGTGATGTATTCTCCTTTTTCAGTTCAGTTCGTACTGCTTCCTCTGACGAAACAACAACATCACAGCTGCAAATCCCTCCATGATGTCTCGTGGAGAGATATACACACCTGTCTCTTTCGCCTAATTGGCTGAGGAGCTCTTTTAAATGGAGTTGTATCTTCTTCCCAATATCCTGCCAGTACATCGACCTGTCCAGTACATCGACTTGTCTTTCACGTTCTTCGTTCCTCCTTGGCAGACTCGTCCCTTCTTTCCTTTGTCCTGCCTTTTGGAATTCTTCACCGACTCTTTAACCTATCGTTTCCAAAAGAGCGGACTGTTTTAATCTGGCTTCCTGCGTATTGTCTCATATTGTAGCTTCCGGAATCTGTTTTGAGCCTCCTTTGGGACCTTACATGAATGAATTGCCTTATTGCCTTACACGGAGCATGTAGATAGAGCACGTACCAACAGACGACCCCTGCCTTGGCTCCTCTTTTTCCTACCTTTCCGCTCCTGTTCCTGCACGCAATCGTTTTTACATCCGTTTGTAAAATTCGGGCTGGAGAAAATATGACCTGAAAATATGATAGAGAATTAAATCGAACAAGTGTTGCCAGCCAAACGGCCAACGTCCCGACTGACGGCCGCTAAACGACATTATTGTCAGAACAACGGCCGGAAAGTGCACCTTTGCTAAACTGTGATCATTACAAATACCCGAGGCCTCCTCCTGTTCTCTCAATCAACGACACTGGCCAACCGGATGACCATCTCGCCGGCCCTCTTCTGTATCGTTTGGCTGGACGAGGCGGCGGCGGTGGCGGGATGGCCGTCTCAAAGGAGAAAAAGGGCCGTAGTCCACCTCAAAACATCGTTTGTGGCTACTTTGCCCTTCTCAACCACTCTCACCTCACCTCGGCCCGTCCGCCATGCCCGCAGCCCCTTTCTGTTCTAGCGAACGACCAATCTTCACCTTGATTTCGTTTATTATCCGACCCTCCTTTCACTCATCTATTTGGTTCACAGAGAGCGGTAAGAGGTGAGGCAACATCCCCCACAATGTCTTGGATGGTCGCCGGCGGTGAAGAGAGCAGTGCAATAGATATTGGAAAGAAATGTCTTGTCTCTAGGCCCTGGCCACGAATCATTTAGTCTGCTGTCTCCCGCCATGTCATCACAGAGCACAAGCTGAAGAAGCGGGAAAAAGGAGAAGAGGACAAAAACAGACAGCAGACAGGACATCGGGATTCCAGGAAGCCCAGCTCGGTTGTTCAAACATGCCGGCCTGCCCAATGACGATGGCGATGCTGCCAATGGAAGAAAATACAGGAGAAAAAAAACAGCAAATAAGGAGCTAGAAGGGAGTGGTTGTGTGCATGTGGACTGTGGACCTGTGCGTTGTTACGTTTCTTTTCCCCCTTTCTCCCGTCATGATACGAGCAAGACTCGCTCTCCCAGAGACGAGGAAACATCCCGGCCGTCGGGCCCAACATCGGGCTCCTCTTTCTGATCCCTCCTTCTTGACATTTTTCGAGGGTACTTGGGGAAAACAGAAACAGATACTCCCGTGCTTTCGTACCCGGGACAAGGCATTGGAAGGAAGGACAAGAAAACGTGATAATAAATAAAGAAGTAACCAAAGGCGGGAAGAAAAAGAAGGTTGTTTGCTTGGTTCCGCACGCACAGAATACATCGCATTTTCTGTTCGTGTCCGAGACGGGACACACAACGGAGGGGAAACGTATAAAAAACCAAAAAGAAAACTGGTGTAAATCATAAGAGGCCATTTTTAGATTCTTCGTCCAGACAACATCCAGGTCTCTAGCTTCACTATGGATTTCTTTCAGCCGCGATCCGCTCGTGCTTTCGTGGCCACTCTTGTCCCTCTTGTCCTTCTCTTCGTTTTCTTTATTAGGACCGGAAGTCTCATTTCTTGCAGTCGTTCTCTCTTCTTCTCTCCTTACTCTACTCTCTTTTTCTGCAGCCCTCAAAGCCCCGTCGCTCGTTTAGGAGAGACCGTTTTACAGCAAGCCCCGACGCGATACATAAATAAGCCTCTTTTCTTGCAGTGTCTTACTTTCGCTTCTCTTTATTTTTGTTCTTATTACTTTTTTCTGTTTGGTCCCCGACCGCCCTTACTATTCCCTACAACCTCTTGTGTCTCTTGACCGTCTTCTGGAATTTGTTTGGCTTCTCCGCTGCCTCCGCTCCCCGCCGTCCTCGCCTCCTCTTGCTGCACAGCATTCACTTTAATTTTGCGCCCTCATTTTTTCTAATATTTTTTTTCTCCTCAGCGCGCGGCCTCTTCCCTCTTTCACTCGATTTGTCTCGTCCACCCCCCTTTTTCTGTTTCTTTTTCTTATGTTGACTAACCTCTTTAACTCGTGTTTCTCTCCCCCGTTTCCCCTTCCTGTCATCCTTCGTCATCCTTCATTAAACAACGAGCATCCGTGCTTTCTTGACTTGACCTTCTCTGCTTCTCGTACACTGTCTCTCTTCTCACTACCCGTGTCTACTCTTCTCGGCTTATAATAAATTTTCGATTTCCACAAATATTCCATCTCATCGAACGCTCATAGACAACAACGATCCAACACTGGGCATCGCCTCGCCGATTTTGCCATCTCTTCTTCCTTCTTGCCGTCACCGGGCCCGGTGCACGGAAGCCGGTGGCCGGCTGGCCAGGTGGAATCAACAACAACTCTCTCTTTCACATCGACATCAACTGCTCTCTCACCTACCGTCATCATGGACAGCGTTTCCGCTTCGGGACCACAGCGTCCACCGACATTCAGCACCGTCCTCCAGCAGCACCGGAAGATATACTATGACGGCGTCGTTGCCGTCGTCCTCTTTTTCGTCTGGCAGCTGCTCATCTGTGGCCTCCAGCAGATGACGGCCAGCATCGATGATTTCCCGGCACCCATTCTGGCCATGATGCTCGTCGCCGCCGTCATGATTCTGGCGTCCAAGTTCGTAGCCAACTTGGACAGCTTGTATCGCCGCTACCTGCGTAGGCCGACAGACTTGCTCAACCGACACATGTCGATTGGCTTCACGGTGCCCTTTACCATGATCATGGACGGGCCCATGTCGTCGCCGCACAGCATTGGACTGATTATTGCGGGCTACAGTAAGCTACCTCGTCTTGCTCTTCATTTCTTTCCCATCCACTAACAAACAGTCGTCACCGGCATCTTGAACACCGTCTTGGTGTTTGCACTGTCCCTCGGGCTGCAAACCGCGCTCATGTCAATTAACGCCAAGGAAGACGTCTTTGGTGACAACAGCAACATTTCTCCCGTGGATTTGGCACCATCCACTATTCCGGCCGTGCGTGTGGACTCGCACAGCTCGCTCCGCGGCCCGCTCGGACGGCATGTCTCGTCTCGTCCGGTCCCTATGGCACCAAATAGCCAGGACCGCGTGCAAAGTTATGTCTCTGAATCGACAACACTCACCAACAACCCGCCGTCTGTGCACTCAGGTAGTGACGGTGAGACGGACGTGGAGCGGGCTGTCTCTCCGCTGAGTTTGCCGCCGCTGGAGCAACCACCACTTATCCAACAGCCGGAGACCATGGTGCAAACACCATCCCAAAAATTCCACACAGTTTTCCAACGGCTGGCCTACTTCGCCGCAGCCAGCCCTGTCATGTGTTGCAGCCTGCTGGCTATCCCCCTGGTCGGTATTCCCGTATCGCTCGCTGCTCACAACGACACCGCCTTAGATACGATTCTCTTGGTATTTTTGTGGACCGGCACGCTCGCAGCCCAGGCAGCTGTCCGTCGGACATCATTATCGTTCGGTCTCAAAACTGCCCAGGGCCGTGCCCGTGCCCGCAGCGTCCTCGCCACTCTGCTCAACGCCGTTCTCTGGAGTTCGTTGGGCACCATTGCGTATCTGGCCGCCAAGGCCGCCGCCCGCCACCACACCGTCGACGACGCTTTGTCGGCCTTTTCCACGGGCACCACCCTGGCTGACGTCATCGCCGGCACCAGCGACACCGGCACCAGCCACGGCGGTCAGCTAGGCGCGGGTGACCTCGCCGTCGCCGTTCTCAATGCCGGTATTGTCAGCTGGGGCCTCAAGCTGTTTGAGTGCCGCGCCCAGCTGCTCTCCCGCGCAGGTTTGACGACTCTGCTAGTCGGCGCCGTCTTTGCGGTGGCCAACATTGTCTGTGGCCCCTTGCTAGTCCACGCCATGGGCCTTGTGTCGCCCGCCAAGCAGCTGGCCTTTGCCGCGCACAGTGTGACGCTGGCACTGGCCGGGCCGGCGATGACGAACTTAGGCGGCGACGTGGGACTGAATGCGGCCATGGTGGTATTTAATGGGATCGTGTTCCAGGTGGCCATGGGGCTGGGGGTGTGCCGGTGGGCGTCGCGGGTGCTGGCGGCGGCGGAAGGGCGGTGGCAGCAGTACAGCGAGGCTGTAGACCAAAGCCGCGAGGGAACACCCGATGCCGGCTTCCGCTGCCGTATGGGCAGTGGCTGCTGGCGGAGCCAGAGCGAGACGGAGTCCGAGACAGAGACCGAGTCCGACACTGACGCCGTGTCACGGCCAGCCACAGCAGCCAATGCTGACAAGACAGCCTCGCACGGCAGTAATCCAGCTCTGGCGGCCCCGCCATCACCATCCGGAGACTTCCAGGATGTCGAAAAGACAGCTGGCCAGCCACTGCCTTCACAGTCAACATCCTCCTCTTCCTCCTCATCTTCACCAACTTCCCGCAAACGCCCCGTCAGCTACACCAAGTGCGGTGACGCCTGCCTTGTGCATGTCTACATGCGAGGTGGGGCTGCATCCGCTAATGACCTTACTGTCGACGCCGACAACGACTCCCCCGGCACCGTGGCCGCCGGCATGACCGTCGGCATTAACGCTGCCGCCATGGGCACCGCCTACCTTTACGAGGACGACAGCCGTGCCGCGCCCTATGCCGCGCTGTCCATGACCGTGTTTGGTGTCATGACCGTCGTGTTTACCTCGATCCAGCCGCTGGCCAGCTGGGTGGTGGCACATGTGGGATGAGCGAGCCCAAGGGGTTTGCCTCTTTTAGCTTTCTTCTTTGTCCTTTTGCTTCTTCTCTTCTTTTTCTCTCTCGTTTACCTCTTTCACCACTACTTTCATGACGATCTGACGAAAGACGACACGACATGCATCGCGAGGCAATCTTTTCTTCCTTTTTTTTTTTCTTTTCCTCTTCTTCATCTCTTGTGGATGGTCATGATTTGGCGTTTGGGTCTTCTCGATTGGATATTTTGATTTCTTTCAAGCATGGCATTTTTGTGAGAGAAAACGGGGGAATGGCAAGGTAAATAAAGGAACAGACGGGACGAAATCCTGCGAGCAAATGATGTAAAAAGTCAAAAGGTGGAAAGTCGATGATGCGGAAAGTCAAAAGTAAAACGTTGAAAGGACCACAACAAAGCCCCTGGTGGGCAGAGGAGGAAACTATGGATACTATATACCCAACCGGCCATTTATAGAACACCAAAAGTTTACAAAAAATCAAATAACGATTCGAAAACTAAAACTAAACCGAAACCTAAACCTAATAAAACAGCTCGAACAAAATAACATGAAGCGTGGTCTCGGTTATCCAACGCCTACCTAGTCCGCTTGTTTGTTTACTTTGCACGAAACCCGATAGAGTAAGCTCGCTCTCCTCTGTCTTTTTCCACATGGAGTTCGCACGCACGTAAGACAGCACTGGGAACCGAAACCAAGTCCACGAGAAGCCATGGAACAGCCAGGGCCAGGGCTGTTTACAAAGCCTGGTATGTAAGACAATGTGTCTTTTCAGTCCTGCCTTGTTCACTTTTCTCCCTCACCTCGTAGTCAGAGCAGCAAGACAGCTTGGACGTTCCACCGTTATGCGAAATTCGATTGAGACAGGATCGTGGCGGAGGTTACACATAGAGGGGAGGAAAGTAAGAAGGAAGAGAAGAAGAGGAAGAAGGGCAAGAGAGACAAACCCACTGGCCACGGTTGAATCCAAGACACACACTGCGCATGAGAACAGCACAACTACACAAAAAATCAACAAACTGGGCGTCACGCTGCACCTTTCATCTTGCAGTGTCTTGGTTGAGATCGTAGATTGCATCGTATCCAAAAAAATAATAACAAAAAAGACAGTAACAAGACACGGCCAGAACACTTCTTTCGGTGCTGCCTTCTCTCCCACACTTCCGAGCATACATTTGCACCCCGTGACACGGGCAATTGTCGTCTGGTATGATTTTCTTCGTTTTCTTCGTTTTTTTAAAGCTTCCGGCTATGCGCTCTTCCTTCGCGTTGTTTGTCCGAGTTTGTGCTGTCTCCTGATTCGTCTCGTGCTCGGTCATCCGCCCCGTCGGCCACGTGGGCTGTGCATCGCATCGTGCACCCGGTTGTCGCCGCGCTCGGGCGGCACCTTGCTGCTACGGCCGGTGCCTGTCTCATGCTAGCCTGTGATGTCTTAGTAGGTGGGTGGTAGTAGGGGGGGAGTCAACACTATCATCGTCGTTGGATGTGGACGTACCGCTGGATCAGGTGCAGCCCGCTCGCCGTCTCCACCACGCCGCTCGTCTCGCCCGGCCGCAGGCTGAACGCCGACTCCTCAAACTCCTTTTGCATGTCGCCCTTCCCAAAGTACCCCAGGTCGCCCCGCTTGCGCGCGCTGCTGCAGTCGGATTCTGTGAGGGCCAGCTCCCCCAGCGAGATGTCCCCGCGCTGGATCTGCTGCTCGTAGCCCTGGATGATCTGGCGGGCCTCCTCTTTGCTGCGCGTGATCTCGGCCTCGCGCCAGCTCATCGGCCGCCGGCTCTCGCGGTGCTTGACCAGCAGGTGCGCCGCGCGGATCTTGCCGGCCTGCTGGAGCTGCTGCTGCTGCTGCTGCTGCTGTTGCGCGGCGAGTGCGTCGCCCGATGCGCCGCCCGAGTGGTACTTGGCCATGTGCAGCTTGAGCTGCTCGGTGTTGGTGTCGGCGGGGGGCTCCCAGCGGGACGCCTTGTCGACAAAGTTGAAGTAGTAGGGCAGGTTCTTGCTGTTGCTGTGGCGGACCTCCCAGTTGGGCGGCAGGCCGGTCTCTTCCTAGGGAGGAGGGCAAGGCAAATGTTAGAAGAGAGAGCTGATTCACGTAGTGCCTCAATCGCGGTCGCCTATCGCTAATCTCATTCACAGGCGCCTGGGGGGACTCGACTTACGCGGTTCTCGCCAGACATGGTTGCGCTGTTTGTTTTGATGCGAAAGGGGGGATAGATACCCAGGGGGTTCAATGTCTTGTAAGGAAAACGGGTTTCGTTTACGTTGAACAGAAAAATGGCCGTACTGTGGGAAAAAAACTCGAAAGAGGACAAGAGAGAGGGGGAAAGAAACAAGGGCAATGATGGGGATTGGCGATGGCGATTTGCTCCAAGTTTTTATTTGTCAACTTTGGAGAGAGCAGCAGAAGTGCGAGCCAGTCCCCAGTGCAAGGCAGTTGCGACGGAGACGGCGCTTGCCACTTGCAGCCCCAGCGACAGCAAAAAAAGACGACTGCAGAGAGGGGGGGAAGCGTCATAGGGCCTCTCGGGCCCCCTGAATGGGACTAGTGCCACCGTGGCATAAGCGGCGCCCAGGCGCTGCACAATGGACCATTTCAAGGGCGCGGGGGGCGGGGAAGTCGGGGGGTTCGCAGGCGCCTGTGACGGCACAGTCCAGTAAGTGATTGACATCGCCAAACGCCGGGCGCCAGGCGCCTATTCGACACCAGCCAAAGACCCGGGCGGGATGAACGTCCAGTCCGTGACCAAATTTGTCGGTAAATTAACAAAAATTACTGCGAACGGCAGTGTATTTTCTCAGTTGAAATAGGGAGAATGCACCAAAGTGATTGTGAAAGCTGCAACGTACTTAGCTGCATGTAAAGAATGGCTTTGTTACGACGTACCCCGAGCGCCATTTTTAGCGAGGCAGCAAGCGGCAGTCGAGCTTGTTTTAGCGTACTGTGTATACTGTGTCTGTTGCTGTATAAATACAGTGTATATAACAATGCGCACTGTTCTCGGGTCATTCGACGATCTGCCTCATTCTATCTCCATATTGGTTTAAAGCTTTTATCTTACACATGACAAGCTGTCCAACTCCCATAGTATTACGACGTACAACTTTTCAAGCATGGTCCCTTTGCTGCTCCGTTCACATAGTATTCCATCTGCTGTTCTGCTTCGCCCCAGTCAGTGCGAACCACGCGGCCACGAGCAGACAGCACAAAGGTCCCGTGCAAGTGCACTGGACATGAAGAGCCACGAGTCGAGAAGCGCCCACGGTTTGGCATGACACAAGGCTTGCTGTTTGTTCACAAAACCCTGGAGCCAGATTTGCCACCCGCCCTGTCCACCACTGACTTTGGTCTTCTGCGTGGTTCTGCCTGGCATTTTGTGCCCAAAAAGGCGCTAAGGCATTGTTAGTCATATTGAGTGCTGTTTTTTACGCTACACAGGGGGGATGAACAGGGCCGTGACTCGTTGCCGCGTGCGGCGAACAAACAGCGCTGTCGCAAAAAAAAGGCGGAGTACAATACTGCCGCGCTAAGGCTGCCACCCTTCTCCTTGCCAACCTAAAATTCAACTATATCTTTCGCGTTCCTCTCTCATTCTCGTTTCCTCTTTCTTCCATCGACAACCACCTCGACACCTCTTGCGCGACACACACATCGTCCTCTTTCGACCTCTCTCGACCTTTCGACAACTATCCGACAACCTTTCTATCCTTTCCGACACACTCACACCCACACGATGGCCTCGCCGCAGTCGACCACGTCCCACGAGGGCGACGCCTCCAAGAAGAACCTCGAGCAGATCACCTTCCGCTTCTGCGCCGAGTGCTCCAACATGCTCTACCCCAAGGAGGACGAGGACTCGCACAAGCTGCAGTTTACCTGCCGCACCTGCCAGTACACCGAGGAGGCCGTCTCGACCTGCGTTTTCCGCAACGTCCTGAACAACGCCGCCGGTGAAACCGCCGGCGTGACCCAGGATGTCGGCTCTGATCCAACGGTTGGTGCTTTTGCCTCCCCCAGCACTTCCAGCACTGCCCCCAGCCTTTCCGGCCCTTCCAGCGTCCCCCCGCACAGCAAGGCTGTGCTCTGTTTTTGCTGCGGCGCATTGATTGCGTGCCGCTTCTGCGGTGAGCTGTTTTGCAAACCGCCGTCGTCGCTGTCCACGGCCAGCGCGACGACAACAACCACGACGGCGACCGCGTCGTCGACACCGACCAACGATGCGACGTTCTCGCCGGCTCTGCGCGACCTCGACGACCTCGACCTGTACCCCTACGACTACGACTTTGAGGACGTCACCAACACCGCCGGCATGTTTCCCGACGATGATTGCTTGGGCTTCGACAACGACTACGAGTTTATGGACGGCGGCGAAGAGACTGTCTCTGCTCACTGAAAGAAGACGCTGGTAAGGCGCTTCAGGAACAGACAACAGACTACTTTCAGCCAACGTCTTGCGCAGGTCGCATACAACAAATGCCGTGCCGTGTCGATGCGCTCGAGAGCGAGCCAGCCAGCCAGCCAGCCAGCTTTGAGGGGAAGAAGAAGCTGTCCAACAGCGGTTCAAAGACATGAGGAGAGCGAAAGCCATGCATTGGTTTGCGTTGATTTTGATGATATTTTGTCACTTTCTACCCTTTCCTTTTGCCGTGTTTCCCACCCTTTCCCATTTGTTTGGACACTGCGCAGATTGCCTTTTTTTGCTTCTTTTTACTGCATTTCTTTCTTTTGCTTTTTCATGAGAAGACTTGCAGTATGGCTAACACGACAATTTTTTTACCTCCCCTCGCCACAGCTGCCCCGGTCCAACAAAGTGTGCCCGGTTTGCAAACACGACGAGGCTGTGTTCTTCCAGTCCCAACAGCGAAGCGCAGAAACAGGAATGGTATGTCGTTCTGGAAATATTTTCCTCTTCTTTCTTTTTTGGCCCCCAGAATTACTTCAGGTGGCTAACCTTGCGTTCCTCTTTTTTTTTGTTTCTCATCTACAGAAACTGTTCTACGTATGCTGCGAATGCGGTAACATTTTCCAATAGACCGGTTTCTTGACGACGTGAACGAATTTTTTCTTTTTTCGAAAACAAAAACAACGAGCGAGCGAAGAACGAAAAGAGAGCGAGCCCCCTTCTGGCAGCATTCGAGTTCTGTCTCATTTTGCCTTTTTACATTTTTTGCATGTTTTGGTCTGGAGTCTACTTTAGAGATCGGGGCATTCTTTACCCCCTTTATCTCTTTTATTTGTATTTTATTATTGTGTTTTGGTACATTGTACCAGGAGTTTTTACTGTCAACCTTGGCGTATATGGTGCCTTGTGCATATCTAGAATCTGGAGTGCACCAAATTAAATCTACTACTTTTTTGAACTTTTGTTACATGCTTGATTTTCGGTGATATAATGTGATGTAATGTACAAGGAGATTTTATTGAAGTTTCGTAATCCTTTCTAAATGCAGGGTTCTCCAAAAATTCATGTAAACGCCATGGCTGTTCTTTTTGTATAATACAGGCCACTTCCTCCGTCCTTCTGGCACTCTGATGTCTATGCACATCCTCGCCGCACGGAGTCTTTGTAGTTTGTTTCGGCTGTCCGAACGTACGTGGTCATTCGGGTCCGTTCGGGTTGCGTGGGGCGGGAATCTGGTCGAGGTTCTCGTCGGAAGGTATGGCGTTCGGCAGCCGTCATCGTGGATCGTTCGTCGACTGGTTTATGCGTGCATCGTCGCCATACTCAGGATCTTGCTCCACTTCTTCCGCCGCAGCTCCTGGCCCACGACGCCGTTGACGCGCGTGCCCACCGGGTCGCCCGCCTTGCTAATCAGCACGCACGCGTTGTCGTCAAACCGCAGCACGCTGCCGTCCTTGCGCCGCACCGGGTACCGCGTCCGCACCACCACCGCCTGCCGCACATCGCCGCGCTTGACCTTGCTGCCCGCCGAGATACCGGCCATGCCCTCGGCCGCCGCGTTGCGCTGCTTCTGCACCACCACCACGATGCGGTCGCCAATGGCCGCGTGCCGCTTCTGCCCGATGACCATGGCGCACTCGACGAGGGCGGCGCCCGAGTTGTCGATGCAGTTGAGCATAGACTGGAGGACTGTGGTTAGTACGGAAATGCCGCACGTGCGTAGTTCCCGGGAATATGGCTGTGTGTGCACGCGTACATACTTTTAATTGAATCATCTTGGCTGTGAGGTTCGGTTCCTCGTGTGTGCTGTCGCCGGTCGCGATTGTCGTATGTCGTTCCTTCCAACGCTTCACGTTCCCAAAAATTTGTGTCGTCTGCGTTTCTCGCACGGGGGAAATTTAGCTCTAGAAATATTAGTCATCTTGACAACCAATCAGGAACAGTCCAATGCGGGTCCCTCTCAGCTCGACCAGCTCTCCCCTCCGCTCTCTCTTTTCTAATTGGAGCGCTGCCGCCCGAACGGCCCAGGCCAGCACAGCAACCGCGGGACGGAATAGGGAGAGGCTGGTGGTGGTCGCACTCTGTTTGGTTGCTACTCCGTAATACAGAGAGCGGGAGGCCCCTTCTGTCCCCTGATTGTGTTATTTATTTCGCCAGCTTACATGCGGTGTTTGCGCCTTGTCGTTCCTCCCTTTTACGCGAACTAGCATTCTGATTCGCAATTTGGCTGGTCGCACCTGCCTTCTGCACTTCAATGTTGATATTTCCTTTCTACGAAACTTCTCAAGGGCAGTTCCTCTTTCTTCTTTCTTTGACTCGAAATAAATAGTTTCCTTTTTCCGGGGGGCACGTTCGCTCCTTCCCTTTCTCTCGGGTTCTCACCACGTTGGCGGCTAGTTGGCGCCGCTGGCGTTTGGCTCCAGGGTAGTGCGCTCCCCGCTCCACATTCTTTCATGGGCCAAACGGTTGCGACAGGGCTCGCTCTTTCCCTTTCCGCTCTCTCTTGAGCAGCTTCCCCCTAGCAACCCAGTTGCAATTCCTCTCATAGTCATTTTAAATTGGTTCTTCTGCCTCACTCTTCCTCTCTCACGCACAAACAAACACACGACCTTCTCGGGATAACGGTTGCACGAGCACGACTTCATAACGACCCCGTTTTCTACCACGCCCTCTATGGACTCTTGAAAAGCGGCCCTTCCACTCTTGTTTGTGTTTTCGCTCAGCATCAGCCTCGACCGGAGCAGCAGGGAGGCAAGCAGACAGAGTGAAGGAGAATCCCACGAGCACTCGATCTGATCAACTGCAGCCAGACAACATCGTGCTATTACTGCTGCGCCGCCTGTCTTTCTTTCGCCCTCGCCAGCCTCTCCGTCTGACGGATCCCTCCTATTTGGCCTTTGCGCAAGGACCGTTTGCTCTTCGTTCAGCCCGGCGGTGCACACCCCCTTTCCAGGACCCAGCCTCGAGGACCACACCAACACACAGCGTTCAGCCAACCACTGTTGCGCTTGCTCTTAACTCGCCGGCCCTTGTCGCCTCTTCCGCTTCACCCCTTTCAACCCGTCTCTTTTTTGAGTCTTCACTTCCACGACGATTCTCACAGGAAGGAAGCTGCACCTGAGGATTCCGACCTCCTTTCCCATTTCCTTTTATTGTCTGCTTTGGGGCTCTTTTGCCTGTCCACTCATTTGTGCTGCGCATTTTGATCGGTCTTCGTTTTGTTTTACGTCTTCTTTGGAGCCTGTCCCTGTATTTGTTGGTTGAGGACCACTTTCTGAAACTACCAATTCGTCGTCACAGCGATCTATCCATTGCCGACAAGACGTCGAAGCGGCTGTTCACCTCAGCCCTTCTCCTCGAGCTTACCTAGCCGGCCGCTTGTTTCTGTCTTTCTGGACAGAAACTCTTCGTCGACATCAACGGTCCCTCACAATGGCACCGGCACGGTCCCGAAGTGCACCGCCCAAGAAGCACGCTCTGACGCTGGCGCAAATCGCCTCCTACGACGACATCTTGACTGATTCACTTGTCGACCATGTATGTACCGCACGACCTAACTTTGTTGCTGGACGGCGAGTGCGCAAGCGAAGCGAGCGACCACAGCCTAGAGCCATTTGCTAACCACGATATCCCTTCCATAGGCCTTCTACTGGACGACAATCCCGAAGAACCGACCGTCGTATCTACCATCACGCGGAGTCAAGGAGCAGGAAATCACCAAGATCATCCAAGACCACCTTGTCGTAGAGTCCGACCTCGAGGTGGCGGAGCAGAAGCTCTTGGCCACGAATGGACTCGGAAAATTTTACCGCGCACTGAAAACCGAACCCGAAAAGGAAGACTTCCGCCGTCATCTGCGCCGATACATGCAAATCTACCTCCCGGACTGCCCATTCGAAGTGGCCGCCACGAACCGCTACACCATCTTCCAAGAGGAGGCATGCATTTCCGCCCGCCGCTTTATCAAGAGCAACGAGACGATCAAATACCTTGCGGGCATTCAAGTGGTCATCACCGCTGAGGAGGAGGCCGAGCTGTCAGAGCGCAAGAAGGATTTCAGCATCATTGTCAGCTCACGGAAAAAGGAGGTGAATCTGTTCATGGGCCCTGCCCGTTTCTCGAACCACGACTGCGATGCCAACGCTCGCCTCGTGACTACGGGTCAAGCCGGCATTGAAATTATTGCAACAAAGTCGATTGGCGTGGGCGAGGAAATCACGGTCACCTATGGCGACAGCTACTTTGGCGAGGACAATTGCGAGTGCCTCTGCAAGACCTGTGAGGACAATCTAGTCAACGGCTGGGCCCCGGCGGATGGCGTTGTCCCCGTCAAGCAGAGCGTGGAGGACGGCAGCCACACCCCCATACAGGGCTATTCGCTACGCAGACGAGAAGAGCACAGCTTCAACCGCGGCAACTCTGAGACGCCGTCTCTCACACCAGTCGCACGGCCAAAAGTGTCCAAAGCGAGCTTAAGAAAGCTTCTGCGCGGCGCAGCTGAGGCCATATCGTCAATAGACGGTCGCGCTTCCAGTGTTGCCGTGAAGTCAAGTTCGATGGAGCTAAACAGCGAATCACTTCACCGAGGCCAGAAGCGGGAACGGGACTCCTCAATCCTCGCAACACCACCAGTCACTCCCGCGAAGAGGCAAAAAACGGTCATGTCCGAAGTTGACGAAACAACGAGCGAGACGGACGACACATCAGCGACTACGGCGGTTGGCCCTTCACAAAAGTCCAAGCCTATTGCGACCACAGAAAATAGCCCTGCGCCCAGCGACGGTGAAGAGAACAAGGAAGCAGTGCAAAGTGAAGGCCAAATGCCGACACCAGAGCCTTCGCAGCAGCTTGCCGAGTCCGACGTGTGCGAGTCTGAGCTGGGCGAGTCCATCGTCGTTGCTTCAACTGTCACGACAACTGTTGTGACAGAGACCACAACAACGCTCAAAGTGGAAGAGTCGACGTCGATGGACGAGCTGACGCTTCCCACACCGGAGTCGTCGTTGGACAGCGAAGAGGACGAAAAGACCGACGATAAGATGGACGAGAAGCCAGACGCGACAGCCGACGACACAACGACCGCCGAAACGACAACAGACAATGCTCAACCTGCTGTGCACACGCCACGGAGAGGGCGGCCCCGGAAATACCCAATCAGCGACAGCGAAGTGCAGACGAAGCCCAAAACCGCACCCCGTGCCAAGGTGGAGGAGGACGTCACCGAAGACGACGATGACGCAGATGAGTCTTCGGGCCCAAGCAGACAGCGTGTGCCTGGCGACTACACACTGACGCCGCTTCTGTTGGCGGAGCCAGAGACAGCGTGGGTTATTTGCTCGGTCTGTTCCAAGGCCTTTGTGCAGCGCGACGCGTACTTTACACGCATGTGCTGTCCCCGGTGCGAGCGGCACTCGAAGCTGTACGGCTACATGTGGCCGAAGACAGAGCTCGAGGGCAAGTGGGACAAGGAAGAGCGTATTCTGGACCACCGCCTGGTGCATCGGTTCCTGCATGCCGGCGACGAGGCCAAGATCCGCGGCCGAAAGCAGGTCGCGTGGCAGGACGAGGATGCGGCCACGACCGACGACGACCGCACGAGCAAGAAGGAGAGCTTGGGGTCCGGTATCTGGCGCAAGCTTCGCTACACGATCGAAAAGGAAAAGGCAGAGCAGGCCAAGGCCAAGCCCAAACCCAAACCCAAGGCAGCCGCGACCAAGACAGCGACGGTGACCAAGGTGGTCAAGGCGACCGTGTCCAAGACGACCAAGACCACGAAGACGACGAAGACAGCGACGGTAACCAAGATCATCAAGTCCGCCAAGGCCGCTGCTGCGTCCAGACGACAGGTCAAGAAGCCGGCGGTCGCTGCCAAAGCGAACAAGCCTGCCGCCAGCACCGGCCGGACGGCGCGGGCAGTGAAGACAGCCAAGGCGTTCCGCGGGCCGCGCCGTAATGAGCGGCCCCGGCGTACCAGTAGCCGTCTGTCGTCCGATTAGGCTTGCGTTGTGGGTTGTTGTATTGGCTTGGAGCAGCATGTGCTAGCCAGTGACAGCCTTGTATTCACACTTGTTGAGAACATCATCAAATATGAGATATCCGGAACGCCCATGTTGATTTGGGAACATAATGTAATGTATTTGTATAGGGAGGAATGGTGGATTGAGAGGCTGGAGGAACCATTTTATGTATACTACTTGTCTGGGCAGCATTGGAGCATTGCGTGTTTATTCTCTGTAGCTAGCTATTATCTAGGGTGTTTTAGCCATATGTATTTACTTGTTGAGAAAGTACTCGGTGTTATTTTGTTATGCGTGAATGATGCATCGAAATTATGCAGGGTCGTAAGATGTGACAAGCTGCAAATCAACAAAAATATTACTTGCTTTTTTCTTTTCCACAATTTTTTTTTTAATCAGCTAAATTACTCGGCGTGGATTTCTGACATAAATCTTATTTTATCTCAATACCATATTGATTTTATTTTATTTTTTAATGATCCTCTTACGAATTAAATTAATTAAATGTCAATCAATAAGGCAAAATTCAAAATGTTTCGATTGTGTAAAGCCAAGTATTCAATATTATTTTTGTTAGTCTGAAGATATTGACGTTACGAATTAATTGTCTACAGTCCAACGTAACTTGTATCTCCCTCACTGCGGCATGTACCACGCCGCGGCCGTCGCGCTGTCCAAGTGGTTCTCGGGAAAACAGTCGAGCAGCGAAAAGGCGTCAATGTCCATGGCGGCCAGATCGTAGGCGTCGCCTCCCGGGCCGAAGCTGTTGTTGTTGAGCATACTTTGTGGTAGACCGCCAGTCGCATTCAAGTTGCCCCCGGCGTCCGTCGGCATGCCATTACCGGCACCAACGGTATCGAAAAAGTCAAGCTGGGTATGGTAGTAGGGAAACGCCGGCAGGTAGTTGCGTAGCAAGAGGGGGTTCGGCGGGACGGGGCCGGCCGAAGACGATGGGTCGTCGAGTGGTGCCGAGGCAGGTGCAGGTGCTGGTGCAGCGGCCATGACAGGATCGACCAAAACAGTGGGTGGTACAGAGGTGACGGCCTCTTCAGAGGAGAAGGAAGACGAGGAGGAGTCGGACTCGGACGATGATGACACCACGACGACCTCCTTGTCAACTGGCGCTTCATCGCTGTCCAAGGCATCGCCCAGACTGTCGGTAATAATGTCCAGGCTGCGGCGCACCAGCGGACACGACGCCACGCCCAGGCGGAGGGCGCGCAAAAATGTCTGGATCTTGCTGGCGGCGGCGGCGTCTTTGCCGTGGCTCTGCTTGATGTCCTGGACGAGCACGGACGCGCCCGTGTAGACGCAGTAGGCCATCAGGTACGTGATGCGGCGGAAGCCAAAGGTGCGTTCGAGCAGCAACAGCAAGCGCTCCAGGTGGTCCGCCGCCTGGCGGCAGGCGGCGTGGTGGACGGGCGACGAGTAAAAGGGGCGGTGCAGCAGGATGAGGGTGGTGTAGTACAAGAGGTTTTGGGTCAAGATGTGCGGCGGCGGGCAGACGGCGGCGCGGTCGGGGTCGGCGACCAACAAGTGCGGCGGGGTGGCGGCACGCCAGGCGTCGAGGCGGTCGCGGATGCTCTGGATGGAGGCGGAGGCGGGACCGGTGGACGCGGTGCCCGTAGCGGTGGTTGGCCGGCGGCGCGAGTAGAGCTGCAGGACAATGTCGCACAGGATGACGGCGAGGCGGCAGGTGTTGGCAAAGCACGAGATGGCATGCGATTTCATGGGCGGGTACCCACGTCCGGGACTGCCGTCGGCACCACTGGGCGGACTCCACAGCTCGTGCTCGGCAAAGTCGTCGAGCAGCTCCGGCGACGCGTCGAGGGGCAGGTCGACGAGCGTGGGCATGCGGCCGAGGTACAGGCTCATGGCCTTGTCCCAGAAATAGCAGCTCCAATACAGGCGGCGGCGCACCTCGAGGTCCTCGGCGTTGAGGTGGCCCAAACTGAGCAGCTGGCCGCTGCTGCTGTGCTGCAGGCCCAAGTCGCTGACCATCCGGAAGGCCATGCCGCTGTACAACCAGGCCTGGGAGATGTGGCCGTAGGCGAGGTCGCGGGCGGAGAGCTGGAGGAGGGCCTGGACGGTGGGGATGGCGCTGGGCTTGTGGATTTCGGCGCCGAGCAGCAAGCGGGCGCGGCTGATGAGGGCGTCGCCGAGCAGGGAGCTGCCGCCGCCGGCGGTGGCGGTGGCGGCAGAGGCCATGGTGGCGGAGGAGGAAGCCTCCTCGAAACGGGCGGCATGCCCACAAAGAACGATGAGCAGCAGCGGCGAATAGTACTTGCCCTCGCCGCGGGCCATGTCGCGCATAAAGGCCGGCCGGTAGACCCACATGAACATGGGCGCGATCCAGACCCAGTGGATCTGCAGGAGACGGGCCAAGGCGGCGCGCGGCAGGTCGGTCTGGGCGGCGGCGCTGGCGAGGGCGAACGCCTCCCAGGCACGGGCTTCAATGGCCTTGGTGGTCAAGAGGGCGCGGACGTCGGCCTTGGTGGTGGTTGTCAAATGGGGCGTCGGTGGGTGGGTGGAGGATGGGCCCTGTCTGTGTGCATTGTGCTGTGCTTGATTCTGGGCGTGCCCAGGATGGACCCGTCTCTGCTGCCGGTGGTTCACCTGGTTGTTTGTGCTCTGATTTTCAATCTCCTGCGTGCCGTCATCGTCGTCGTCGTAGGTCTGGATGGGCGAGGTGTGTGCCTCGATGACGGGCGGGTTGTGCACGGCAGAGGTCGGGCCGACGTAGCAGAGCTGTTGGTTAGCAGGGAGCAGCGAGCGAAGCGAGGAAAGAAGAAGCGGGCGATGCGAGGAAGAAGAACAAAATACCTTTCCGTTGCTGTCAACGCTCAGGTCGAACAAGAGGTCTTGCGATGGCCGTCGTGGCGATGTGGATGTGGTCGTGGGACGGTCGCTGGGTGCGGTCATGGACATGGACATGGACATATCCGTGTCCTCGGTGTCACCGTCGCCCTCGCCCTCGCCCTCGCCCTCGCCCTCGCGCTTGAGGGAGATGGGGGATGCTGAAGTGGTTGTGGTGGTCGGTCTTTGTAATGATGACGTCGGCTGCGCCGACGTGAGTGTCGACATCGTCGTCATCGTCGTCACCGCCGGCTGCGCCGCCGACGACTTCCGCCGATCCCGCTCGGTGGCCAATTCCGCCCGCAGCGCGGCCACCGTCTGCTCCGCATCCTGCAGCCGCCGTGCCATGGCAACAATCTGCGACATGGGCGGCGGTTTTTCGTAGCGGCAGGTGTCGCGGTAGACCTCGCAGGTCTTGCACGTGGGCTGGCTGCCGTCGCAGCGGGTCTTGCGCGCCCGGCAGTTGGCGCAGGTGAGGCCGCGGTGTGTGCGGGAGTTTCCACTTGTGGCGGTGGTGGTGGTGGACCGTGTCTTGCTGGCTATGGACACGGACGACGACGCGGATGGCGAGGCCGGAGCGGCCGACCCGGCGGTGCCGATAGCTTTGCGGCCGGCCATGGGGATTGTCGTGGGGCTGTGAAGGGCCGGTAGAGAAAGGCGTCGGCCGGATGTCGGGACGACCAAGATTCAAGAATCAGATTTCAGAGGAGCAAAGAAACGCCAACGATTGAAGAACAAAAAAAAAAGAAAGTCTGCGATCTCCCTCACTGAAGGAACCGGGGTCAGCTCCGAAGATGGAGAGGGGTGTGATCCAGGTTGGGTCGGGGTAGGGTCGGGGTATTGGAGGCCATCTGCCATGTGGATGGGGTCTGGGGCAAGCTAGCAGTATGACGGACCACATGAACCAGTGACACCCAAGGGTCCGGTACATGTTCAAAGTGACAAAAATAAAGGACTCTGGGGTTTGCTTGCCATAGCAGCTTGACGGTTTTCTGTTTACAGGCTTCGTACCGTCTTCTACAAAGTTGGTCTTCATGTGGACTGACTCGTGTCATGGAGAGGTCTTGGGAATGTAGCTATTTGTTGTGGTCTGTTTGGTCTGCCTGGTCTGCCTGGTCTGCTTGATTTTTGTTGGTCAGATACATAGACTCGTCCATTTGGCCTCGTGAGAGATCTTTCTTTCAGAGCCTCAATAGGTTTCTTGACTCTGGTGCTCATTGCTGGTTGTTTGTTTGCGGCGGAATTGCAGAGTACGTTCCGGTCCGTTTCATTTCTTTCTCTTCTCTCTTCTACCTTCTCCTCTATTCTCTCTTCTCTCTTCTCTTCTCTTTTCTCTTCTCTCCTTTCTACTTCTATTGATTTTATTTATTCTTGAAGAGGGTCCATATCCTGTTAAACAATACTCCGTTCGTCGTACTTGAGGAGAGCGGACGTTTAACAAAGTGTAAGATAGAAATAGCAACCCAGCCGGCCGAACGCCGCGGCGGGTTCCCAGGGTCAGTGGGCTAAGGTAAGAGAGCTCGCTGGCGTCGTCCTGTAAGCGGAAGAAGACAGCCTCAGTACGGAGTACTTGGAGAGCTCTGGTCTAGCGGCCTCTCACACGCCGTGTAGGTAAAGGAAGGATCGTTCCGGGGAAGCTCCAGTAGACAGGCTCCTCTTACATGTCGAAGCAAAGAGACACAAGGAGAACGTAGCGTCTCTGCATAGTACGAAGTACGATGCATGTTCGGTGGTAATTTCTGGACCCAGTACTCCGTAGCCTCGAATAAGGAGTGCTGTCGGTCAATTGACATCCATAATGCTCTCCTCTGGTCGCCTGCCATATTGCCATGTTGTAAGTCAACGGGCTTCCACCACTTTCACGTGAAATCCCCGCCAACTTCGTTCTAAACGCCGCTGCCCCCCACATTCCTCAGTCCGGAAACCGACCGCGCTTGGCTTCCCTTCGCCCTGGTAGGCGTGTGAGGCATGGGTGTAACTGGGCCCCGTTGCGTGCCATTACGTGCATTCGGCAACGGGTGGAATAGGCCATTCTCGGCATCGGTGCCGTCATCGGACAGACAGCTCCAAGATCTCGAGGGACACTCTTCGTTCTTCTTAACAAGCTCAACTTCCCACCGACATAATTAGGAACATCAAAGCATGTCCCTTCTGCGCGTACCGTTTCGAACTGCATCCACACTCTCGATTGCCATCCACCGGCCACTGCTCTCTCGGCCTATCTCGTGCTCGCCTTCTCCCCGTCGAAGCTTCCTGCCGCGCTCTCCTCCGATCCAACCCGTTTCTTCCTTTTCTTCTCGACCCTCCCTCCGACTCGCCTCCACCATGGCCTCCGACCCAATCGTCGAGGCGCTGTCCAAGTTTACAGCGTAGGTCTCCAAGCGCCTGTTAATAGAACGAATGCTCGCTGACTTTCTAGGTGCGACGTCGCCGACGCCCTCCTCAAGCTCAAGGTGCCCAACGGCGGATTTCTCGCGGGCATTACGTTGTGGTCGCCCGAGCGCCAGGCCGGCGCCACCAAGATTGTCGGCCCGGCCTACACCGTCAAGTATGCTCTCAACAGTGATCCGGCGCCCAAGGTGGCGGGTCATTACATCGACTCGATCCCAAAGGGATCCGTGGTGTTCATCTCCAGCCCCCCGACGCCCAACGCCGTCTTTGGCGGCCTCATGTCGACGCGCGCCCAGGCCAGCGGCGCCGCCGGCACGGTGATTGACGGCCGGCTGCGGGACTTGCAGGAGCACCGCGATCTGGGCTACGCCGTGTTTGCGCGCGACGTGAGCACGACGGCGCCGCAGGAGGTGGCCAAGGTGGTCGGCGTCGATGTCCCCGTGACGTTTGACGGCGCGTACAACCAAAACGTTACCATCACACCGGGGGACTACATTGTCGGGGACATCAACGGCGTGGTGGTGCTGCCCCAGGCGCTGGCGGCGCAGGCGCTGCCGCTGATGGCGCCGCAGGTGGCGGCGGACGAGCAGATGGCCGTGGCCATCAAGGGGGGCATGACCTTTGTCGAGGCCAGCAAGAAGTTTCGGGGCAAATGAGCGCCAAGTTATGACGACGTGACGACGTGGTGACGTGACAAAATAAAAAAATAAAATAAATAGACGCTATCTAACAATTTCTTCCGCACACACTGGGTATTTCCTGCATCGCAGCTTCGCAGGCTTCGCCTACTTGTCATTCGCCTTGTCGTCGAGACAAATGCACATGGCCGCCACAATCGCCATGTCCATGCCGGGTGCCACGACGACGCCGTACGAGTCCTGGTCGAACAGCAGCTGGCGCGCGTTGAGCAGCTTGCGGTCGATGCGCGCCACCACGTGGCCCGTGTCGTCCTTGATGTCGCCGCGCGTGTCCAGCCAGTTGCCCTTCATGGTGAGGGATTCGAGCTTGCCGGTCGCAATGGTTGCGAACTTGGCCGTCGCGCTGGTGCCGAAGACTACAGGGTAGGGACCCCCCTCGTTAGCAGACAATCACAATGAGGAGGACGTCCGTCTGCCTCTCTGCAGGGGGACTCACTTTGAATGTTGTTCTTGAGCTCAAAAAACTTGTTCCCCTTGGGGTCCTCCAGCACATACGTCGTGTGCAGGTGCATGAGCTCGCGGTAAATGTCAAAGAGGTGCGTGCCGTTGGTGTCGTAGACCGACTTGCGCGAGCCGAGCGTAAAGAACTTGCCCTTGACTTTGAGGAGGGGCTGCCCGTTGGCGAGCAGCACGTCAAAGCTGTCGCCCGACAGCGACAGAATCTTTTCTTTCAAGACAATGGTCTCGGTCTGGTGGGCAATGTACTGGCTGAAGATGCCGACCTGCGCGGGCAGCGGTTTGAGCTCGTAGGCCATGGTGGTGATTGTGTAGGTGGTGGTGATGACAGAAGTGGTGGTGAACAGTGGTCGATGCGATTGGGAAGAAGACGGATGCACACGACAGACGGACGACAGAAGTGGGCAGAAAAGCTTATTTGTACTCGTGTACTCTGACAAGTGAGAGGTGAAAGCAACAAAAGGAACAGAAGAAAGGAACACGCCCAGTCCTTTCTGCCTTCCCTTCTCCCCTCCTCCCTCATCCTTTATGCTCTTCTTTGCTGCCCGCCAAGCTCCCAACGATCATCACCGCACTGTGGCACAATCCACAAGCGGGACCACAACTAAATGCCAACTCTATGCGCTGCATTTCCCGGTAAGACGGGCTGCAAAGTGTGGCTATGCGCTGGGCAGCCCCCGGGGTAGGTACTCGCCGCGGAGGTTGTTCCCCCAACTCTTTTCCGCGACCATACGTTCTTTTTTCGTCTTTTTTTCGTCTTTTTCTCGTCTCTTCTTTTGTTCCCTTTCTCTCCAACTGTCTCATCCTCCTCATCCTCCCTACCCATCCTCGTCCCCCATCCCTCCTTCGTTTCCCGCCGCTAGTTGGCCCGATCGGCGGGCTGAGTCAAGGACAAGGTACAGGAGCAGAACAAAAAAGAAACGGAAATAAATGTTGGCTGGGAGCGAAGAGCAAACTAGCTTTCAACTGTTCTTACTGGCCGATTGGGTTCTTCGTTTCGTTCGTGTCAGCCTCCGTTGCCGTTTCGTTTCGCTCGTTTTTGTCGATTCTTGTTTCGCGTATCTTACTCGTAATACTGGCCGGAGACGACCTTGACGACATGTTGTGTGAACCTGACCCCTCTCTGCCCCTCGTTGGGTTTCCAGGGGACTTACTACTTATCCCATGCAGCCAAGGCGTTTTTGCATTCTTGCGTCGTGAAAGAAAAGCGGCAAAGAGACGAAGACTGCGGCAGTCCGTACGAGCAGTCAAGAAGCTGTTGACGTCAGGTCAAGCTCTCCAAGCTCTCCAAGCTCCAGCTTCCAGTAGCACTAGCCCTAAAACGTGCTGATCGCGCGAGAAATCGTAGTCAACAACCAAAATACGGGGGGCTCCAGCGGCGACAGTGGGCGACAGTGGATTGACAATGGGCATCGCATCCGCCGCAGCCAAGACGCCGTCGCGAGTCTGGACCCAAAAGGTTAAATGGAGGCCCAGGGTTGCCCGTCCGTCCGCGCCGCACAGCGGCAGGTCGGCGGCACATGCGACAGTCTTACTTGAAATTGTTCCTGCGGCGTGGGAGCCGCCCCTGGCGCAACGCCAAGGACTGCAACACGAGGCGCAGTTCTACCGTCGTTTGTTGCTACGCCGCAGCCCTTGCGGCAAAGCTGGAGTAGTACTCGTACGGGACATTGATTTAAATAATGGAATTGTTGATATTGTTTAAATGTATGGACGCCCTCCGTATAAAACTAATTAGAAGAAATACCACTTGTATGAACGCCACTAATATTACACCTTCTGGTTTGCTAAGGAGAAAAGAAATAATATTAACCCGTGTGTCTCACGGTGCTATTATAAAGAATGCCATGAAAAAGAAATGGAGATGGAATCAACAATGAAGAAAGACAAGATGATTTGAGATGACATAAGAAAGAAGGGACCTGTAAGTCATGATGCACCAGCCAACGCCGACAGAGAAACAAATACAGTGTATACCACCACCACCACCCCTCCCTCTCAAAAAATAAACGACGCCGCAAAGATCAGGCACGTGTACAGCGTCGACAGAGAGTACTCAATCTCGAACCACGCCGCCTGCCCGCCAAAGGCAATGTTCTTGCTCGCCTCCGTCGGGTGCGCCACGCCCGTCGCCGGGTCGCGCACCAGCAGCCGCTCCCGGTCGGGCACCGACGGCGGGAAGATGGCGTACGAGACAGGCGTCCAGAGCGAGGTGCACAAGAACAAAAAGGTCATGGGCGGCCAGAACGCGTGGGTCACGAGGCACATCAAAATGTCGTGCACGCTGCCGGCGTTGACCGACACACAGCGGTAGGTGCTGATCGACACGCCGGCGAGGGTGAGGTACACAAACGCGAGGTGGTAGACGGCGTGGTAGTTGAACAGAATGGTCCACAGCCGCACGAAAACGTTGCGGCGACGCTTCGGGTCGCGCTCGTTGAGGGCCGACCCGAGCGAGCCGGTCGGCTGGAACGCCTGGGTCTGCCCGCCGAGCCACTTCGGCAGGAGGAACGAGCGCACCAGGCACAGACTGATGTACGGCGACATCCACAGCTGGTAGCGCGAGCCGCGCTGGCCCGTGTGGTAGCCGGCCGGCAGAAACAGAAACACCTCGTTGATGCGCGTCGTGATCATGGCGATGAAGCACAGCCGGATCAGCCAGCGCAGCTGGTTCTCGGTCTGGTAGGCGATCAACGTCTGGCCCATCACGAGAATGATGGGGATGGCGAAGAGGGACACCGAGAACAAAATGCTGTACAAACTGAGGAAGGAGTACAGGAACCCCGAGAAGCGCTGGGGAAACGTCATGAAGCGCACTTTCTCGCCCCACAGGCAAAAGTTGAGCTTGAGCGACGTGTCCACCGTGCCAATCGCCCAGCGCGTGCGCTGCTTGATGTGGCTGCCAAAGTCCTCTGGGACCGTGCCAAACTGCAGCGGCTCGTGGATGTACGCCGTCTGCCACCCCTTGCCCAGCATCAGCGTCGACGTCGCCACGTCCTCGGCCAGCGAGCCCAGGGGGAAATGGCCGACATCGTCGAGCGCGGCGCGGCGCACCACGTACCCAGACCCTGTGCACCAGGCCACACCGAGCGCGTCCTTGATGGGCTCGATGACGTGCACAAAGAAGTCGAGGTTCTGGGCCAGGGGGTCCGACTTGGGCGTGTTGTAGAAGAGTTGGGGCGGGCACGCGAGCGCCATCTTGGGGTTCAACAGCAAATGCGGCAGGATCGCCCGCAGCCAGTCGCGCTCGGGGATCATGTCGGCATCGAGCGCCGCAATGTACTCGCCTGCGCCGCCCGGGAACCGTGTCACGGCCTCGAGCCCATAGTTCAGGTTGCCCGACTTGAAGTGGTGCGGCACGCCCGGGTACTTGGGCCGCGACACATAATACACGTTGCCGTACGTCTCGTTCAAGGCGGCACACGCCCGCTCCAAGGGGCTGGACTTGCCGTCGTCTAGCAGCAGCACACGGTACTGCGACCGCGGGTACTCGAGATCGCACGCCGCCCGCACCGTGTCCAACACCAGCTCGTCGTCCTCGCCGCAGCACGTAATGAACACGTCCACCGTGGGCGCCACGCGCTCGTCGGACAGCAGTTCCGTCGCCAGCCGCAGCTTCGGGCGGCGCCGCCGCTTGAGCGCCATCATCGTCCACACATTGTGCGTCACCGACGGGATCCACGTGGCCAACTCAATGGCGATAAACACCCACGCGGGGGCGTAGGTCTTGTGGTTGGCGCGCTGCGAGGCGACGACACAGTAGATGCGGAAGGACACGTACAGCACGTAGGCGGCGCTGCTGACAAGTGTCAGGATCGGCGTCACCTTGGCGGCGAACCGCTTGACGCCCTTTGAAATGTCGGCGTCGTCGCGCTCGTGCAGCTTGACAATGGCACCCGGAGGCAGGGTGTTGCGTTTCTCGCCGTCGCTGTTGCTGTTGCTGCCGGAGGAGTCACCGGCATACGAGGTGTCGCTGTCCATGGCCTTGGGGAGAAACGCCGCCAGCGACAAATGGCTCTGGTTCTGGCTGCTGCGCAAGGATGGCGCGCCCGACGATGACGCGAAATCGCCGGGCCCGTCGTACAGGCTGCTGATCCGCAGGCTGGGACCGGGCGACGGCGCAAACGGCGGCGACCGCATGTAGTCGCCGCCGCCAGCCATCAGCTGCTGGTCTGTCAGTGGCCGCGGTGTGATCGACCGCGACGCGCCCGGCGACACGTTCGACGACGACGAGTACGTCCAGTTGGTCAGACCCAGCGTGGTCGGCGTCACCGGCCGCTTGGCACGGTGGACCATCCCGGTGTCCTGACTCGGCGTCGACTGTCCACCATACATGCCGGTAATGGTGTCTGTGTCCTGGCTGTTGTCGCGGCTGTGGTGCAGGATGGCCGCGGCGTGTTCGCCGAGCTGGCCGGCGACGGCCACCTCGGTTTTTTCGTCCATCGTGAGGACGGGATATGTGTGTAAGCGAGCGTTGGATGATAAAATCAAACAGAAACGAGTGATGGTAGCGAGTGATAGTAGTGAGTGAGGTAGCGAGTGTCGATGGTCGTGAGCGACGGTCAAGGCATGAGCGAGTGGATGGGGCAAAGAAAATTCAAAACAAGAAGCAAGGGTAGAGCAAGAAAAGTAAGAGTAAAGCGAGAGTGGAAGCGAGAGTATGGGACCGGTGTAGAATTAACGAAAGAGGACAGAGGACAAGGGAAAAAAGGAAAGAAGCCACTAAGTCAACAGATCTTGCGTCCCACGATCAGAAAAAAAACCTTATTATGGACGGCCAACCGATTCACGCATCACGAAAAAGAGAAGGTAAGGAGGAAAAAGGGGGGGGGGAAGAGAATCGTAGAGGAGAACGAAAGACTGGGAAAGAGGAGAGTAGGAGAGAAGAGAGAAAGGAGACCGTCGAAAAGGGGAAGGCAGGTGGAACAACCAGAGTATCTTACACCAAGCAAAATAGGCTATGCATGCAAATGGGCAGCTGGGAGGCTATGAGATATGAGAGAGGCAGGACGTGACCATGGCACACACATCCGAGCAGGCGGCGAACAATAAGGCAAACCACAGCCGCGCAGTAATACGGTACACTCGTGGCCTTCTGTGGGTTCGTGAACGCCATCTACGACGCCGTCAAAAAGCGCCTACGAAAAAGACTACGACAGATCGAGGGCCGCGTCAGGAGAGCGAGCGTTCCGGGTTGTCCGTAAAATACACTCACTGTACTCCGTACTCAAGCAAGCACTTTACGAGAACTATGGGCGCGAGGCAGACAACAGGCGATCACAGTGTTGTGTCTTGTATCAATGTGGTCTTCGCCGTTGACAGCACACATGAAGCAAGTTGAGGTCGGGACTTGGGGACTAACACGACCAACTCGGCACAAGAGAGACTGTGAAAAGTGGACTCCTCTCCAATTGTGTCCAAGTGGGGGGACAGTGGCGGCGGTCGTGTGGTGGTGCGTGCGTATGTGCGTTCGTTATCAACGACGACGAAGAGTGGAGGGCAAGGATGGGCATGAGTGGCAGGGCACAGGAAGGAAAAGAGGTGGAGGTCGAAAAATATAAATATCCATCGGGACTAGTTGCTTAGTGTGGCCGAGCTGAAAACAGAGACAGTTGATGGCGGCTGGGAAGAGAGAAAAGGAGGACGACAGAGTGGATAAGAAAGGGTCCATTTCCTTTTTGGTGCCATTTTGGTGCCATTTTGGTGCATTTTGGTGCCGCCCATCAGCGTCGGGTTGACGTACGTTATCTACGTCGTCGAAAAGGGGGGGCCCAGACGGACGAGCTAGAGTTGGTACAATATGCGCGAGGTAAAAACAGACAGCAAAAGTAAGGACAAACAAAATTACGACTCTTGATGGAGGGTGGGAAAAGGAGGATGGAAACCGGCGCCAGCACAAAATCCATCAATTTCATCAAATGGGAGACCTCCAGGACCTGGCCCTATCTTTTGCGCAGCCGTCGACGCCGTCAACGCCGTCGAAAACGATGAGCGACTACGGGCGATGGTTGATGGTCGAGTTTTGATTTATTTTTGTCTTTTCCACCCTTTGTTGTCTTCTGTGGTCTTCTTTCTGTGTTTTGTTTTAGTTCCCATAATTTCTGTACTTTCAGTTGTTTTTTGGCTTTCTTATTGTCCATTTTTTCCTCTTTTGTCTCTGTCCCTTGCGGCAGTTTCCTTTTCACACGACCGCACCAGACGCAAAAAAGAAACGAAAGCCGCTGCAGGGGCTGTCTTGCCCTACACGGAGTATTTGGGGTCTAGCACGGCCCCGACCGCGGTCCCAGTACCTGTCATATCTTGTGCTCTCCCACTTTCTTCTTCTTCCCTGTCTTGGCTTGCTGACCTCCCGTATCTCGACCAAGGCCTCTCCCGTCGTCGTATCTTGAATGGGCCAAGATACGGGTCGACCGTCAAGATACCGTGCAGGGGCCACAAGGCGGCCAGGCTATGCCAGTACAAGTACTTGTACTGATACCAGGCAGGCTGAGCACTTGACAGTGTCTGTCTGTACTCCGTATCGCGATATCAAGATAGATCGGCGCCACGTTCATCTGACCCTGGCCCAGGCGACTTTTTTGTTTTGGCAAGGGCAGTGTCCGTGTGCCCTGATCGACACCTGTCTAGCGTTAATTTACGGAAATCGGCCTCTTTCGGTTCGCTTTTTATGCTGCTTTCCATTTGTCTCGTGCTGTTCTTTATCTTTTCTCTGCGGCGATTGCATTCTGTTTAATTTCATTTCACCTGATTTGTTTCTGTAGTACGGAGTATCTTCTCCCCTCTGTTCATTCTCATCATCGTCACCGTGCAACCCCTGCGTTTCCATCTCTTCATTGCCGTCGACCGCCCCTGTACCCTGTCTTTCCTATTCTCTTCCCATTGCTTGTACCGGAGTAGCTGTGCACTGCCATGTCCACAGACACCCACTTCTGCTCCGTTCTACTCAGGCGGTCTAGTTCGTGGTCCCAATTCGACCCACCCACTCGCAGTCAGACCCCCCTGTTCGTCAGTTTTTTTCCTCCTCGCGGCTTATCTAGCCCCCCAACTCGTCAACCAATGACGCAAGCCTGCGCCCCGAAATCCAGAACAACGGACAACTTACACCGGAACCGCCGCCAGTTCTTGGGCACAAAAACGAAAAGCAGAAAAGTAAACCGGAAAATCTGTTCGTCATTCGCTACGAAGTCTGGCTTTTTGTACGAGTACTCGTAACCGAATGGGAAGGAAAGGTAAAGGGGCGAATACACACTTATATATCCACAGTACTTGTAGTCATACACAATTGTCGGTAGACAGTCAGAAGGGGGGGGGGCCTAATATAGTAGACTGCCGTTTCGACTACTACGTGCAACTGGCGACTGTTCTTCCACACTGGGCCCGTAGATCGAGCGATAGAGAGTGGGCGGCTCGAAGATAGCGCCCCTTGTCTTTCTTTTCTTTTCTTTTCTGTTCTGGGTGTGCTGTCTATCCGTTCTCCGTGCTCCGTCCAATACTGTGCCCGGTATTGCCCTGGGCTGCGTGACTCTCCCAAGGCACATGCCATTCTTGTACCAGATATTGCATAGACGGGACCATAGACGGCACCATACAGCATAGGCACGTCAGGCGGAGACACAGCAAACACACACAGCTGTGATTCTTCAACTCGTTCACCGTCGACAGTCGTTCGTTTGTCGTCGTTCGTTACAGTCACTCTCTTTTATCGTCACTCGTTTATATTGTTGTGTGCGGAACGCACACACTGACCCCCAGCAGCCATGATCGTCGGAATTCTGCTCTCGCTTCTCAACGTCGGCCTCGTCGTCGTCCCCATCGGTGGCGCCGCCGGCACCCTCGCTGGCATCGACTACTACCGCCGCCAGCACGGCCAAGCGCCGCTCTGGTCCAGCAGTGGTGATGACAGTGGCGATGGGAGCGGAGGTGGTAGCAGCGGTGGTTACGGAGGTGGGAGTGGTGGCGGCGGAAACAGCAGCGGCAACTACACGGGCTGGGACGGCAACAAGCCCAACGCAACGGTGGTCGTCGGCGGCGTCACCATATCCGAGTACTGCCAGCAGTACAACAGCGTCCTCGTCAATACGACAACGGGCCAAAATTACACTCGTGAGTCCTTCTATCGCGCATCTTCGGATTTGTTCGTCACTAACAACATAGTAAACCCCAACCAGTGGGGCTGGACCGAGTCCGACGGCGGCGGCCTCTGTCTCAACGTCACGACGTACAACAACGAGACGTACGCGACCAACACGACGGCGCCGGCGTGGTCGGCAACCTGGCAGTACGACGCCGGCTCGTCCGACCAACCCGTGCACGCGTACCCCAACATTATGATTGACGGCGGGGTGCTGCCGATCAAGCTGGGAAAAGTTGGCATGATGCGGCTGGACGTGCAGTGGGCGTATGTGGAGACGGGTGTGGCCGTCGTGGGCACCGTGTCGACATCGACCAAGACATCATCGACAAAGGCGACGACCGCCACCACCGCGAAGACGGAGACGGCAGCAGCGGCGACGTCGTCTTCGGCCAAGACGACGACTACGCCGGCGACGACGGCAACAACCGCGACAGCCGCTGCTGCTTCAGTCGAGTCCTCTTCGTCGGCCGACGTTGCGACCGCTGCCACCACCAAGGCCGTCGCCGCCCGCTCCGTCAACGACGTGACGTTCAGTGCCAACGTCGCCGTCGACATGTTCTTTGACGCCGACTCTGACCTCGCGGGGCTCACCGCCAACGCCACCTACGAGGTCATGGTCTGGCTCGCCCAGTTTGGCGAGTACACCGACCCCATTGGCATTGCCTACGGCATCGTGGCCTCCCAGGTCGTTGAGGGCGTCAACTTTACGCTGTACGCTGGCACCAACGACAAGGAGCAGCAGGTGCTAACGTGGATTGCCGAGGACGCCGCCCCCAAATTCAACGGGAGTCTGCTGCCGCTCATCACGGGACTGTCGACGGCCAATGCCTCGCTCACCAAGTACCCCACCTCCACCGACTACCTGGGCTACTTCTCCTTTGGGTCAGAGGCGTACTACTCCACGGACGAGGTGACGTTTGACGTGGAGCGGTTGTCGATGGATATTTGGTAGGGCGGTTGAGTTGGGGTCTTTTCCTTTGTCTTTGCTTTTGTTACATGTCGGAATATATACACGGTGTAGATTTACAAATTGGGATGGAGTTTTTGATTTTACTTATCGTCTTTCTTTATGTCATTTGGTTCCTAAATGTTTCGAATAATTTTTACATTTTCTTCTTGTGTCATGTTTGTATGTTTAAATTATTTATATAGCGGTAATAACTAATACGGGGATCTGCTCAGATAGATATAACGAATGCATCTACACCACTACCGATCTTCGCCACCTTGAGCACAGGACTGAGCGAAGTTTGTAACATCTAGGCACACTTCTATAAATATGAGAGAGGTGACGGTGGTTTCTATTGACTAGATTAATGTCTAGGGTGAGCTACAGAGGCAACAATGAGAATATGATGCTGGCTCGCAGCGTTGTTAGTATTGCATAGAGGCACCTTGTGAGCGTGCTTGAAGTATAGAGACGGAAGCGCTGCCATACCACAGTGAATATCAACTGTATAGAGACAGAGACAGTGACATAGGAAGCACACAAACAACGTTGTATAACGAAACATTGCCATCTAGATGCAACCAACGCACAGCTCCCACAGCTTGGTTTTCGGGCATCATCACCGCCACCAGCCGACCTTGTTCACATTGGCCTCCTTGCCACCAACTTCCGCCTCCTCTTGATCACAGCATCGACATTGTGACACGACGAATAAGCATGGACTTTGTTTTTTAGAGTGTTCCCTAGTAAAGTATAAATAGAGGCATCTCCCCACGGGAAAAAGAAACAAAAACTTGTTCTCATCCTCAAGTCCCCATCAACACTCTCAACACTTTAAGCATCAGTTTCCAAGACACTGTACAAACTTAAAATCGATCCTTCCAGTACCATAAAAACCACCCGCATCTCAAAAATGACCAAGGACACGAAGATTACCCCCAAGCCGGACCCCACGGTTCCTCCCTCTCCGGGTCCTGCCCCGGAGACTCCCCTGCCAACGGTGCCTCAGAAGTAGAAGCCATGGCCGAAACAAGCGCTGCCTCCCCATAAGTACACAGCATCACGATACATCATGTTGCAATGAGGTGACAAATTGTTGGCGTCGGCTTGAGGTGTGCGCCCGTTGATTTTTGAGATTTAGTCTCATCGATGATTTTTTTAGATAGTCAAATAAAAACATCAAGATTTTCTTGGAGTCTCCTAGATCAAAAAGTGTTATATAAAATCTGTTACGAGTTGTACTTGTAAAACAGACTCGGCCGAATCAAAAGCTGTTGCTTTGTATTTCCATTTGTCGTTATTGTTCCCAGACTCGCCAGAGGCGTAGAAAATGAGGGGTAGCTCGGGGTAGGTACAATGAATACGGCGTATTACGTCGGGTTGTCGATCCTTGCCGTGGCGGCTCCTGTTTCTCCAAGCTTCGCCCTGTTCGCCTGGTTCAAGATCTCCACTTTAACTATTATTACTACATTGTTCTTCGCATCGCAGCAGGTTAACAGATGCAGTGATCGACAACACCCGCCCAGTCTGACATGGGAGTTACGCGTAAATCTGCCACCGACAAGCTTTCCGTAGGGCAGCAGTTTAGAAACGGCTATTTTTGACGACATATATATAATCCACAACTTCTTCACACCTCATCTGCCTCTTCTTGCTTCTCCCTGTCCAAGCTTGCATCTCCAACTGCAACTTTTAATCACTTACACCCTTGACCTCAATTTTTTTTGTCATCACCACTTTCAATACTTACCCAACGTCCTCCACCATGGCCGACGCCATTGCCAAAAAGACCATCCCGGCGCCCGGCACGCACCCCAACGTCAAGGCCGACGCGCAGCGCATCTTGGACGTTTTAAAGGCGGGCGGTCTCGCGCTGATGCCCACAGAGGTTGGCTACGCGCTCGTGGCGTCATCGACGGAGGCCATCCAGCGGTCGTTTGCGGCGAAGAAGCGCAAACCGGGCCACACCCAAGGCATCGTGGGCACGCTCGCACTGCACCAGAAGCTGCACATCCTGCCCGATGAGACACACGACATGATCCGCGTGTTGCACCAGGACATGGACCTGTCGTTTGGCATTGTGGCCCCCTTCCGGAAAGACCACCCGGTGCTGCAGCACCTGACACCCGCGACGCTAGCGAACGTGACGAAGGAGGACGGCACGGTGGCGATGTACCTTGGCAACAGTGCCTTACTTCTAGAGCTCGGTCGGATCAGCGACGCCGCCGGCGAGCTGCTGCTAGGCTCCAGTGCCAACATCACGGGCACCGGCCAAAAGTTCCGGCTCGAGGACATGGACGCCGAGATTTTGGAGGCGGCGGACATAATTGTGGATTATGGGCTGCAGCGGTACCACGTGTACGGTGGACGGGCGTCGACCATTGTGGACTTTGCCAACATGAAGATGCTGCGCGTCGGGTCAATGTACGAGCTGATCCGGGAGCGGATGCACAAGTTCTGGGGGGTAGAGCTGGCGCCGGATCCGGACTACGCCTAGGCCGTCGGGCAGGGGGACACAAGCACAAAGATTAGTTAATTGCATAGCGTGATACATTTTATAATTATATATTTCCTCCACCCGATCACCACTCATCCTCCCCCATCACCCGCACGGACTGGTTGTCTGACACGGCACCCACCACGAACGGCAGCTGCTCTGCCACCATGATGGCCTTGACGTGCACCAGAAAACAGACGACGGCCGGCGTGTAGTTGATCCGCATGTCTCTAAACGAGAGCACGAATTTGCGGTCCATCTTGACTAGAGGGACTGTGTCGCTGTCTTCATTGACTATCTCGCTCCCGTCGATTGTCGCGTTGTCGTCGTCTGTCGGCCGGGACTCCAGGGTGCTATCCCGGATCCGCTGATAGGCCATGCCACAGTGAACAATAGAGAGGCCTTCGATGATAGGACCCGGTATATCGTCCACGACATCCCGCAGCACGGCCGTTCCGTACACATAGCGGACGTGCCAGTCGGCAGGTAGCGTGACGTGCACCACCAACGGCTCAGAAATGACACGGTTGCAGGCGACTTCGCAGGGCCGTTGGACAACGCGGACACTGCAGCCAGGGATGGCGGGCATGGTCAAGATTTTGTTCGGGCCAAGGTAGTATATGAGGGCGTATATAAATTAGAGGGTGCCATGGCCTCACAACCGGAGAAGGACGAGGCATGTACCACGGAGTCCATTACCTGCGTGAATTTATACATTTCTAGGACTTCATGCAACTTTAAGAATGACAACGTAAGATGGCATTCAGAATGACATGAATCACAGCTTCAGGTAGTCATGATCTCGTAACAATGTATGGCATAGCATTGGCTTTGTTATCATGAAGGTCTACTTTGTCACAGTCTTTTCTGCCAATACCAGACGCTACTGGCGTAGGTCCGTCTCGTAATTTTGGAGGGTCGTTTGCTGCCACGCATCCCAGACCTGCTCGACGCCAAATATTTTTAGAAGGGAGAGCCATTGCCAGCGGTAGCGCATCCTCCCATTTTGGCTCGTAGGCAAGGCCCCAGACGAAGCGTCTCACTTTCTCGTCGGTCGTATGCTGTCCCAGCTCAGGGATTTGCTCCTTGAGTGTGGCCAATAGCACCATGAAGATGTCTGATGTTGACTGTGCCAGGTCTACCGCCTTGTCCTTCATGACGCGGTACACAAGGTAGGCGTCAGGATATTCGCCGTAGAGTTGCCCGTTCGAATGAGGGACAGATGCTGCTCGGCAAATGCAGCAACGTACTCCGGTCGCTAGCCACAGCGGAGACTTTGATGTTTCCGGGATCGTCCAAATACAGTGACCCCGCCTTGGAAAAAGGGTGCCGGGCCAGCTCAGCCAGAATACCGGAATAGGCCCGCCAGACCTTGGTCTTTTCGTCTGACGTGGCCGGTTACGCACAGAGCCGACACCGTACCACGGCGTCCCTGGCAGCTCCTCGATGAGAAGGACGCCAATGCCGTGGTCCATTCCGTCGCCGTGCACACCGCACACAAACACCAGCAGGGCGGGCACCGTTATCGTCTCGAGAAACTGGAGCGTCGCATACTCGCTGCGGAACAGGTAGGCGGCCAGCTCTTCTTGTAAGCCAACCTGACAACTCGCCACATGCGGCACTTGAAACAACTACGACCACGAGCCGTCTTCACAGCGCAGGTGGGTGTGATTGTTGGCACTCTCCATCAACGTACCCGCGCCGACTTTCGAGTGCTTGATGGTACAGCCCCGGCCGCCGTTCAACCGGGATGCAGGCGCACGGACGGACTCGTCATTGATGCGAGCCCGGAGGCGACCCAGCTAGGCGACAATTTGTGCGACGTACTCGGCATCACTGGAAATCTGTTACTCCGACGAAATTCAGTCACGGAGACGGGGTTGACAAGGATGGAGCAGCTTAGTTGTACCTCTTCGCGTGTGTGACATGATGGAGCCAGGTGCGTGACGCAGAGGTAGCGGTTGCACCGGTCGCATCCGCCAGTGGCTCTGGCATTTGGCCAGCCGCAGCCCGGGACTGTGCAGGTGAAGAACCTGGGTGTCATTGTGTGGTTATGAGATGTGAGTGATGTAACATGGAGAAACAAATGTAGGGTTCAGCTCGGTAGGCGGCGTGCATTTGGCAACACGGGGCTGCCTATCTCATGCATGAGGTCACAGCAAATTATTCGTTTTTGTCGTCCAAAATGACGTGGAAGACAAGACGGTATACAAAAAGTGGAAATTGATCATAGACAACCGACATGACAGAAAATGTTGCGAGGTACCTGCCAGAGTAGGCCGAATTGGTGAGGAAGCTGGTCACTGCTGAACGTGCATCGCGGGTGGCCAAGGGTGTGTCGATAGCCCAAACAGCACGATGCATCCAATTAAAACAAATGTTGCCTAGCAGCCAACAATCGAAAGAACCATTTACGAGCGAATGCCTCGAATGCAAGGCAACCAGGGCAACCAACAAAGAGCAAACAAGTGTTTCCTCCAAACGGCAGCTGAACAGCTGATGGCGGGGTATCGAATTCAATATCTCCTTTCATAACGGTAAGGCATACCATACAAGGCGTACCGACACAGCAACATATCGACTGACACAGGTAACACTTGGTTGGGCGCACAACGCAAGGGAGGTACACCGTTTGCCCACTGGTCGTTTGCCCTATAGATAACATCGACGACCGCCACCCCCGCTCCTTTCTCTTCTCTTTCATCAACACTGCGGACGGCAATTGATCGTCTTTACCAAGCAGACTAAACAACATAGGCGATTGAAGGACGCCAGCAAAACGAACAAACGGACCAAACAAAACAATTCCGATCAACAACCATCATCCACATCCACATCCACATCCATGTCGGGCCGCGGCTCAGGCTATCGAGGCGGTCGCGGTGGAGGCCGCGGCGGTGGTGACGGCTCGTTTCCTTTCCGTCCGCGAGGTGGCGGGCAAGGCCATGGCCTTGGTGGCGGTGGTGATCGAGGTGGAGGTCGCGGCGGCTTCCGCGGCGGCGGCGGTGGTGGAGGAGGTGGAGGTGGCCGCAGTGGTGGTGGAGCCGTCAGTGTCGTCACGGGCGCCCCGCCGCCCGACGCCGCCGTCGCCAACCTGGAGAACGCCATCCTCAAAGCCAAGCCTCCTGGAAAGCTCGACGCCTCGCGGCCCTTTCCCATGCGGCCCGGGTACGGCACCAAGGGCACGGCCGTCACGCTGTGGGCCAACTATGTTGTGCTCACCGCGGTGGCCAAACCCCAGCTCGTGCTGCACCGGTACGACGTCTCGGTGACACCGGCCGTCACGGGCAAGAAGCGTACTCAAGTGCTGCGCATCTTCCTGGAGGACACGGCGGCGCTGGTTGGCCATCGTGCCGACATTGTGACGGACTACAAGTCGACGCTCATCGCGCGGACGAGACTGCCCGTGGACGATTCTTTTACTGGGACCGTTGTCTACCGCCTCGAAGGCGAGGACTCCATCGAGGACGACGGCGGGTCCGGCCTGCCGGCCACGCGCAGGGAGTTTACGGTGCAGCTCCAGTACACCAACACTCTCCCAGTGGCGGACCTACTGGCGCACCTGTCGTCGACGTCGTCGTCGGCGGCGGCATCCGCCGAGCCGAGTACACACTACACCGACGCCCTCCCCACGATCCAGGCGCTCAACATCTTCTTCAACCACCACGCCAAGACGTCGCGCGACCTGGTGGCCGTCGGTGCGGCCAAGACGTTCTCCCTCAAGCCAGGGTCGGAGTGGGACCTAGGGAGCGGCTTGACGGCGTTGCGCGGCGTGTTTGCCAGTGTGCGCATGGCCACCGCCCGTCTTTTGGTCAACGTCAACGTCAGCAACGGCGCGTTCTACCAGACGGGCCCGCTGGACCAGCTGATGCAAGCCCGGACGGGTGGTTATGTCACGGCTGGCAACGTGCGCCGCCTCGAGGCCTTTTTGAAGAGGGTGCGCGTGCGCACCACTCACCTCAAGGACAAGACGAACCGCAAGGGCGAGATCATCCCGCGCCTCAAGACCATCTTTGGCCTGGCCACGACCAACGACGGCCACGGCCAGGAGCACCCGCCTAGAGTGGCACGTTTTGGCGCGGGGCCCAAGGACGTGCAGTTCTGGCTGGACGGACCGGCCGGCCAGGGTTCGGGGTCGAAGCAGGCCGCGGACACACCGAAGGGAGGAAAGAAGGGCAAGGGCGGCAAGGGCGGCAAGACGGCCGGACCACAGCCTCAGTCGGCCGCGGGTGGACGTTACATTTCCGTCTACGACTTCTTTTTACAGAGTGAGTTCTCCTCCCAGTACCAAATAATGTTAAGCGTCCGCTAACAGTGCAGCTTACAACCGCCGCCTGGCCAACCCCGATCTGCCTGTCATCAACGTCGGCAACCGCGAACACGCGACCTACCTGCCTGCCGAGGTCTGCGTCGTCCTGCCCGGCCAGCCCGCCCACGCCAAGCTCGACCCCAGCCAGACCCAGCAGCTGATCCGCTTTGCCGTGCGCCGGCCCCACGAGAACCAAAACTTTATCACCTCAGAAGGGCTCACCATGGCGGGTCTCACAGCCAGCACCAACCCCCTTCTCAAATCGTTCGGCCTGGACGCCGGGTCGCGCCTCATCACGGTGCCAGGTCGCGTCCTGCCCGCTCCGCGCATCAACTACGCCCAGAACAAGTTTGCCAGCGTTCACAACGGCAGCTGGAATCTGGTGCCGCACGGCGCTCCGCCGCTCAAGTTCTCGGCGGGCGGCAGCCTGGTGTCTTGGTCCTGTCTTTACCTGGAGCTGCCGGATATGTATCCACGGGCCCAGACCTTTACCCCGGACGTGTTGAACCGCACGCTCGAGCAGTTCCGGGGGATCCTTCGCGACTCGGGCTTGACCGTGGGCGTCCCCGGCCCGCCCAAGCATCTCGCCTTGAGTGGCGACGGTTTGGGTGACCCCACGCTCGCCGCGGCGCTGCAACGCGCTGCCGAGTTCAAGCTTCAGCTTCTCCTGGTCATATTACCCTCCGCGCCCATCGCGCTCTACAACCGCATCAAGCAGCTCGGCGATGTGCGCCACGGCGTCCACACCGTTTGTGTGGTGGGCAGCAAGCTCGCCAAGCCCCAGGGCCAGGACCAGTACCTGCGCAACGTCGCCCTCAAGTGCAATCTGAAAATGGGTGGGCGCAACCAGCAGGTGGACCAATCTCGTCTGGGTTTGCTCGCCGAGGGCAAAACCATGGTCGTTGGCATCGACGTCACCCACCCGTCGCCCGGTTCGTCGTCCCGCGCCCCCAGCATTGCCGGCATGGTCGCCAATGTCGACGGTGCCGCCCTGGGCCAGTGGCCGGGCGTGCTGCGTGTGCAGACGGAAGCCCGCCAGGAGATGGTGGCCCACCTCCAAGAGATGCTGGTGTCGCGGCTACGCCTATGGCAGGCCAAACAAAAGAAGCTTCCGGAGAACATTTTGGTGTACCGGGACGGCGTCTCCGAGGGACAGTACCCGCTCGTAGTGTCTGAAGAGCTGCCCCGTCTCCGCGCCGCCTGCCGTGACGTCTACCCACCCGCCGACCAGGCCAAAGGTCTGCCCAAACTCACCCTCGTAGTCGTCGGCAAGCGTCACCACACACGCTTCTACCCGACCACGGCCGCCGACGCCGATGACCGCACCGGCAACACCAAGCCGGGCACGGTAGTAGACCGCGGCGTCACCGAGGCTAGGAGTTGGGACTTTTTCCTCCAGGCCCATGCCGCACTCCAGGGCACCGTCCGGCCAGGCCATTATGTGGCGCTGCTCGACGAGATTTTCCGACCAAAGTATGACCCTACCGGAAAGGGCACGCCGGCCGGCGCGCCCAACGTGGCCGACCGCCTCGAGGACATCACCCAGACGATGTGCTACGTCTTTGGCCGCGCCACCAAGGCTGTCAGCCTCTGCACGCCCGCTTACTACGCCGACATTCTGTGCGAGCGGGCCCGCTGCTATTTAAGCAGTGTCTTTGACGAGACGCCCGACGCGTCCACGGTGGCGCCGTCCCAGACCGGCAGTACCTCAGGACTGCCGTCCGATCAGGACGTCCAGATTCATGCCAACCTCAGGGACACCATGTTCTACATTTAAGGAGGACTGTTGACGAAGGAGCGGGGGAGGTGGAGGTAGGATACCAATTTGATTAATGAAATAAAGAGGCATCGTTGATTTATGGTTTGAAAATAGAAAGTACTCTTCCATAATAGGGTGATAAACACGTGGCTCTTGATGGTTTTCTGCTAGTTTTATGGTGAATCTGTTGCACCGCGGCCCGACAGATTTTACAACTGAACCCACCGACGCTTGATGGAAACAGAGACTCCTGTTTGAGTTTGTTAAGGTAAGCAGTCATCCACCCCGTGTATCCACCCCGATCCTCATCAAGTGAGATGAGAAAGTTGAGTAAAATCGAACTTATTTAGGATTAGGAGGATATCGTTTGAGTTATATTATATTACTGCTATGGAAATGTTTTTCTTTTTTTACATGTTTATGTCCCAGTTAATGATTTTTGATTTTTTGTTATAAACGTGTAAATAATGTTATAAAATAAATAGATAAACAGAAACGGTGTATATTAAGAAACAAAATCCACGGAAAATATATATTTCCTTCTAAAACACGACGTAGGTTGTTACTTGCTTTAGGGAGAGCCTGCCACCGCAGCAGAGTCAGGTTCTTGCGTGGTATCGTGACACCGTGCCGTCTTGGTCACTATTACCGTTTCGTCTTGAGCATGGGCATCACGACTATGCGTCACGTATTCTGTTTACTATGGATGATATTTTTTGGAAAGGCATATAAATGGACTTGGCACGGCCACGTCTTGTGATACGATGCGGCCCATTTGTGTTCTCATTGCAGCCTTCGTGTTAAGCACAGCGTTCCTAGAATTAAAAAAATGGTCGCACCCAGTCGTATCACGCCTACTGGCGGCGTTACCTTCTTGCAGCACCCCATCGAGGGCAAAAAGGGCGTCCGCTTCGACCGCTGCTTCAAGTTGTTGATAATGTTTCCGGCCCACATCAAGGCGGACATGGTCACAGCGAAGGCGTCGCTAATTAATGCTGACGCCGGAATCACGCCGTTACGGACACGGACCCTAGCCCTTTGCTGATCGCCCCCGAACGGACGTCGTCCCAGCTTTTAAGAGTAGGCGCCGACGGCAGCCGACAGTTTGAGCTCGAGTTCTGGAGTCTGGCCGTGAACCGGGCTGGGCGGTTCTGCATCCGGTTCGACGTGGACTACTACTACAAGCTAAACCCGAAAAAGTTTTACGGGCTGTGGTATTCGTACAACATGAACATTGCCGACTTCTCGTTCTAGGGGAGGGAGTGACAACCAAGGTAGGTATGCGTTTGACTTACGGTGACTACTGTGGGTAACCACGCGTTGTTTGAAAATCATAAATTGCGCATGTACTACGCTTTCATTACTTCATACAGACATTGCCATCATCGTGGCTTTCCCTTTTCTAAAAGATTACATCATTTCCCGACCACAAAATGTCCTGCCAGGCATCCGTCATCGTGTCTATGCCCGCGGCGCCGTGATCCGAGTCCGACATGGGGGTCGCAAAGGTAATGTCCAGGAAGTTCATGTCGTTGCCGATAAACTGGCCCAGCCCATCGAGGTCGCGCCACGAGAAGCCCTTGAGAGGGTCCAGCAGTTCGCCAGGAGCAGGTCGACCATAGTCGGGGGCACCATTCCCAGCATGCTGAGGATTAGCATCCTGGCCCATCATCGTCGTATCGACCGCCACGGTAGTTCTGGTCACCATATTGCTGGCGTCCATGCTGTTGTTGTTGCCGTTTTGGGCGGGAAGCGCAGGCGACTGTGGCCCGCTGCTGTTCTGGTCGCTGCTGTGGCCGCGCGCGACGGGCGTCGTGGCCACCGTGGCGGCGGCGGTGGTTGCTGCCGCTGCCGCTGCTTTTTCGGCTGCCTTCTCGGCTGTCTTGGTCTTTTGGGCCGCCGCCCGGTCGGCCGACTTGCGCCACAGCAGGTACAGCGACCGTGCATACCGCTGGCCCAGTCCGTGCGGGTTGACCGATGACTTCTGCAGCCGGTCAATGGTGACGTTGATGGTGCGACGGGCACTGCTGCCGGACTCACCGGTCAGCGCACCGGCCACGCGGGCCTTGAATAGAAAGACGGCCGCGTAAATGACATATAAATAATACTTGAGAGGCATGTAGCGCAGAGCGTTGGCTGGGTCGATAAAGTCATTGAGGGTGCTCAGCAGGGTGTTGGCGGCGTCGATGGATTCGTAGATGAAGCGGGCGTCGGGGGCGCCGGCGAGGTCGGCAAACAGGGGCCGGACGGCGGAGCGCGATGGCGGTGGTGACTGGCGGGCGCGTGTGATGGCGCGGCTGATGGTGGCTTGGAAGGCAAAGGCGTTGATGTAGAGGCGGAGGAATTCGTACGACAAGATCAGGGCAGCCTTGACGGAAGGGGTTACTGTGCTGTTAGTCGAGAGCGATTCACTGATAATAAGACAGAGGGTTGGCTTACAGCTGAGACCACCCCAGACCAGCTTCCATTTGCGGAGAACTGCTGTGAAGTCGTCCTGAGAAGTGTCGTTAGTATGGGTAGCTTTACAATAAATCAACTGTACCATACGACCTGTACTCACAATATATCTGACGTATTCCCCGCCGATAAACAGTTGCTCCCGGTGCGTCGTGGACGAGTACAGCACATCGTGCGCGTTGCTAAACAGCTGCGTCATCTCGAGCCGCGCCTGAAACAGCTGTGCCAAGTCGCCGGCGCCGGCCTGCTGTGTGCGCAGCGTCGGGAAGTCGCCCGCGTTCAAGACGGTCGAAGGACCGGGGCCGCGCGACCAGAATCCCTTGCCCAAGCGGATCGACACCTCTCGATCGCTCATGTAGCAGGCGGCCCAGGCAATGCGCTTGCGCTCAAAGTCGGCGGGCTTGCTTTGGCCGCTGTTGAGGAGGAGGCCGGTCTGTTCGAGCCCTTGCAGGTACGCCAGCCGAATGGCTACGCCAATCTGCATCCACGCGCCCTGGTCCTCTTCGCCGCGGCCAATGAGGGTGGGCGCCGCATCTGCCGGGTATTTGTTTTGTTGTTGTTGTTGTTGTTGTTGTTGTTGATGATGTGTTGGCTGCGGCCGTTGTGGTGCCCACTCGGCGAGGATCAGGAGAGCTTCGACGGCACCGACCGACGACGATCCACGACTGATCAGCCGCGACACTAGGCTGTCCATGTGGCTCGCACAGGCCTCGTGCACGCGGTGCCATGCCGGGTCGTCCTTGGACGCCACGGTAAAGATGCTCGTGAGCAGATGCGGTTCGGCCTGGGCGAGACTGGCGATGCCGCGGCCGTCAAAGATGCGCTTGTCGGCCACAGGAAAAAAAGGATGGTAGTGTTCGTGGTAGTGCTGCAGCAGATAGGACGCGTCGGCGAGGCTGAGGTGACCGTCCGAAATGGGCGGGTAGTAAAATGGGGTGTTGTGGTTGGTGGCGGTGTGGTTCGAGTCGTGGTGGTGATGGTGGTTTGCTGGTGTCCCCGACTGGGTGTTGTCGTGCCCACCACCTGCATTGTGCTCGTGTTCGTGGTTCTGGTCATGATCGTCGTGGTCGCCGTCGAGGTCTGCCACCTGGGCCAGTAGGTTGAGTGCATCCGATGGGTTGAGCAGGTCGCGCGCGGCAAAGTCGCCGTCAATGTCCGTGCCTGTCATGCGTACCGACGCCCGACGCGTCGATGCGGGTGTGCCGGGGTGGGGACTGGACGGCGGCAAGGAGGCCGAATGAGCGTTGCTCTGACCCTGACTGACGTCCGTCCGCCTTGGCCGCCGCCCACCTCGCCGCGATGTTGCCAGCGTGCAGTCCAGACGCTCCTGGAAGCAACGCGTGCAGGGTGGGTCGCCCGGCGTGCCGTGTGAGTAGAGATCGCAGCGGGTCTTCCGCTGGCGGCAGGACACGCAGGCGCGGGAGACGCGGTGTTTGTCTTTGAGGGGGCCGGTGGTGGTGGTCAAGGATGCTGATGCGGCGGTGGCCGGCATGGTCGCCGTGGCCGAGCCCGCGCCCGAGCCCGACGCCGACGACGATAGTGGGGATCGGCTGTCCATGAGATGGAAAAAATATGAGCTTGAGCGGCAATTCGGTGACAGCACGGGGTTGTGTTGGAGATGCTGACGTGCAGATGCAGGTCCCAAAAGGTCGGCTATTCGAGAGGGAGAAAGAGGTCGGCTTTAGGGTACGTTTTGTTGTATTTGGCAGCTATTTCATTGGACCAATCAGAACGAGAATTGTGGACCCACCAACTTTGACTCGAGCACAGTTGTGAGTGGATCCAGCACCTGAGGCGCGGAGCACTCGTAGGTAGACACGACAATTACCGCAGTTCTCGTGTTCTCGTCTACTCCGTGCTCTGGGAGGTTTCTATTTCACTGAGTGAACAGCTCAATGCTCTAGACTTGTCGGACGTCACGAATAGTTTCGCTATCTTGAACCCCAATGCCTCGTTTTACGCGCGATTTCAGCGGATCACTTCAGCGGCCTTCCCACCAGTGGATTTGGGAGATCACATGCGTGTCGTATGACCCAGCCCCGCATCGGCAATTCAGACTAGCGGCGTCGGCAACTGAACGGCAAACGAGACTGCCCAGAAGTACGACGTACTTCGCGCTAAGCTGTGTTGAATTGCGCGCTCCGACCTTCGTGTAAAGCAACCAGCTTTCGGAAAGAAATATGCCGAAAAGACGGTCGGCAGGGGAAGAAAGAAAGTCGGAGAGAAATAGGAAGTGATTGTCTGTTCGTCGAAACAGCTCGATCATTATAGAGCACGATACATCTGACACAATTTTGGACGTTACCTTACCGGAAAATTATCACGAGTGTCGAGCACTGTTTACTTTCCCAACCACCAGACAGCAAACCACATCCTCAAAGATGGCCGCCTCTTCCAAACCCGCCGTGCTCATGCTCGGCGAGGTCGTCCACGCTAAAGCCGAGTTTGCGGCCCTCTCCGACATCGCCAGCGTTCGTTCCGTCACATCCGGCACCCGCGAGCAGTTTCTCCGCGACCTCGATGCCGGCGTCTACAGCGACATTGTGGCCATCTCGCGTACCTACGACTCGGTTGCTATCACGGGCCGCTTCGACGAGGAGCTTGTGGGCCACCTGCCGCCGTCCGTCAAGTTTTTGTCGCACAACGGCGCCGGCTACGACCAGATCGACGTCAACGCCTGCACGGCCCGCGGCATCAGCGTGTCCAACACCCCGGGCGCGGTCAACGATGCGACGGCCAACGTCGCCCTCTTCCTGATTCTGGGTGCGCTCCGCCGCGCGTGGATTCCACAGACGGCCATCCGTGCCGGCGAGTGGCGCGGCGCCACGCCACTGGGCCGCGACCCCAACGGTCTTCGGTTGGGCATCCTGGGCATGGGCGGCATTGGTGCCGCAACAGCTCGCCGTGCGGCCGCCTTTGGCTTCGTCGTGCAGTACCACAGCCGCAAGCCCGTGGCGGGCCCCGACGGCCAGCTGGGCCAGTATGTGTCCTTTGAGGAGCTGCTGCGCACGAGCGACGTCATCTCGGTGCACGTGCCGCAGTCGCCGGCGACGGTCGGGTTGTTGAACGACAACGCTTTTGCGCAGATGAAGGACGGCGTCATCCTTGTCAACACGGCACGGGGCCCGATCATCGACGAGGCCGCGCTGGTGCGCAACCTGGAGTCGGGCAAGGTGTGGAGCGTTGGTCTCGACGTCTTCGAGCAGGAGCCGAAAGTCCACCCGGGTCTGCTGAGCAACCCGCGCGCCATGCTGCTGCCGCACATTGGCACGGCGACCGTGGACACGCAGAAGCGCATGGAAGTGCTGGTCATCGACAATGTGAAGAGTGCCGTAGCAGGCAAGGGGTTCCTGACGCAGGTGCCCGAGCAGACCCCACCTAAAGCGAGTTTATAGACGGCTGAAGGCGATAGTAGACAGATAGACATTCAAGAGCAAAAGTAAATTGGAATAAAAGTTTCGAATTCTAAATCTATCGCGTCACCGCTGCACCTAATTTTTTTTACTGCTACGCACCGTCGCACCGCTTACCGACCCATCCAGCCGCCGTCCACGGTCAGGATCTCGCCGCTCACGTACGCGCTCGCGCGGCTCGCCAAAAAGATCACGGCGCCCTTGAAATCTTCGGGCAGGCCCCATCGCCCGGCCGGGATCCGCGCCAGAATGCCCGCCGCGCGCGCCTCGTCGTCGATCAGCGCCGCGTTCATGTCCGTCGCAATGTAGCCGGGTGCAATCGCGTTCACGCTGATGCCCTTGCCCACCCACTCGTTGCTCAGCGCCTTGGTCAGCTGCGCCACGCCGCCCTTGCTGGCCGCGTATGCCGGCACTGTGATGCCGCCCTGGAAGCTGAGGAGGGACGCGACATTGATAATGGCGCCGCGGCGCTTGTCGCCCTCGTAAAACGGCTGCTCTAGCATGTGCGCGCCGACGTCGCGGCACAGCTCAAACACGGCGCTCAGGTTGACCTGCAGCACCGCGTCCCAGTCGCTCGATGGGAACTGGTGCGCCGGGTGGCGGCGCTGGATGCCCGCGCAGTTGACGAGCACGTCGATGCGGTGGCCGTCCTTGAGGATGGCGGGGACAAGCTGCGCAACCGATTCGCGCGACGAGATGTCGACGTCGTAGAGTGTGCATTTGCGGCCGAGCGCCTCGACCTTGGTCTTCGTCCCCGTGTCGGCGCCGGAGCGCTGGGGGTGTCAGTATGAGAACATAACAATCTTTGTTCAGAGAAGAGCCACCTACCAACGCCAGGAGAATGTCGGCACCGGCTTCCGCCAGAGCCACGGCCATGGCCTGGCCGATGCCCCGCGTGCCGCCCGTGATAAGGGCCGTCTTGCCGGTGAGTGAGAACAAATCCATGGTGACTGATGTGCTGTGATGTGATGGGATGTGAGGTGGGAAATGAGAATGCAACGGCAGTTGATCGTGGTCAGTGTAGCTTGCAGTTGGTGTGGTGAGACCTCCAATTCTGCGCAATGATGCAAGCTATATTGTGGCTGCTTGTTGGATGGTCGTTGGTCGTCGGGTTGCTCCTGCTTTTGGTGCGGGGGAGCTAAGAAAAAGGTGGCGCCCTCGTTAGCGCCGTCCGCCGGCTATCCAAACAATTTTCTCCAGCAGTCGTGTGGCCGCTTTGGTCGCTGATTTTGCCCGTTTTCGCTGCTTTTCACGCCTCTTTCGCGCTGCAGCACCCCTCGGTGGCCAACCGCATGCAAATGCCGAAGCGTCATACCCACCGAGCCCGCCCACCAGGTCGCCCAGGCGTCCCACAGCGGGCCTCCGTGACCGGCCCATCTTTTTACCACGAACCACGACGCACCGCTGGCAGTGTCTGGTGGAAAGGTGGTGGGCCTAAGCTGTGTCGATGGTCGCCGTTAGCTCCTTCCTCGACAACACGGGAGCTCCGTATATGCCCAATTGTTCCTTCCCGGATAAGCAGTCGATCCCAGGTCACTCCTTCCTTACATCTCCCCCAACTCGCTTTTGCTCTTTCCTCACTTTCTTCGTTTCTCCTTTACCACCCCTTCATCGCTTTCCTTACTCGATACTACCTCGCTTCTCCTCCCTCAGCTTCTCCTCCCTTAGCTTCTCCTCAACTTCTCATCACCTCCACCCCAAACAACCACACAACACACAATATGGCGTCCACATTAGAAACACAAACGATCCGCGCGTCCGTCCTGCACGGCGCCAAGGACCTGCGTCTCGAAGACCGCGCCCTCGAGGCACCCGCTGCCGGCGAGGTCCAGGTGGCCGTCCGCGCCACCGGCCTCTGCGGCTCCGACCTCCACTACTACGGCCACTACCGCAACGGCGACATTCTCGTGCGCGAGCCCCTGTCGCTCGGCCACGAGTCGGCGGGCGAGGTGGTCGCTGTTGGTCCTGACGTCACAACCCTGTCCGCCGGCGACCTCGTCGCCCTCGAGGTCGGCCAGCCCTGTGGCACCTGCGCGCGCTGCGCCGAGGGCCGCTACAACATTTGCCCGGACATGCGCTTCCGCAGCTCGGCCAAGTCGTTCCCGCACGCCCAAGGAACGCTCCAAGACCGCATCAACCACCCGGCCGCGTGGTGCCACAAGCTGCCGCCGACGATGCCGCTCGGTGTGGCGGCGCTGCTGGAGCCCCTGAGCGTGGCCATCCAGGCGGCCAGACGGGCGAACCTGACGCCCGACCACAAAACGGAAAAGGTGCTGGTGCTCGGCGCCGGAGCGGTGGGCCTGCTGGTGGCGGGCATGTGCAAGGTGGCCGGCGTACCCAACGTGGTGATTGCCGACGTGGACGCGAACCGCGTGCGCTTTGCGGTGGACCACAAGTTTGCCGACACGAGCTTCCTGGTGCCCATGGGCCCGCGCCCCACGACGACAGACGAGGCACTCGCGACGGCGCAGCAGACGGCGGCCGCTGTGGGCGCTCTGGAGAGCAAGGGCGACAAGGTCGGCCAGGTCGATGTCGTGTTTGAGTGCACGGGTGTGCCGTCGTGCGTGCAGGCGGCCATTTATGCGACGCGGCCCGGTGGCAAGGTGATGCTGATCGGCATGGGTACGCCCGTGCAGACGCTGCCCATCTCTGCCGCGGCGCTGCGCGAAGTGGACATTTGTGGCGTGTTCCGGTACGCCAACACGTACGCCGAGGGTATCGACATCCTATCGCGGACGGACAAAGAGGGCCCGGACTTTGCCAGCCTCATTACGCACGAGTTCAAGGGCCTGGCAGCCGTTGAGGACGCCTTTGCCATGGCGAGCCGGAAAGAGGACGACGCCGGCAAGCTCGTTATCAAGGTGCTTGTGACGAACTAGGCGAGGAAGTACGCGGATTCGATCTTGGATGGGTCATAAAATGTATAAAATTGGAAAAGTTAAAATTAATAGACTGGATTGGATATGATGCTTATTTCTTCGGTTACTAAACTGCGTCATGCTACAGTACCACTACTCTTTGGTAATCCAGTCAAACTTGTCACCGAGATAGTCGTGCGCCCGTAGATCGCCCGACCGCGCATGGCCTTCAAACAGCTCCGCGCGTGCCGCCCGTCCACACAGCCGACCGAGCTCGCCGCTCGCCTTAGCATTGCGCACCTCCTGGTACGTCACCGTGCGCAAGTACTTGCCGACCCAGAGCCCGCCGGTGTACCGCGACGCACCGCGCGTCGGCAGCACGTGGTTTGTGCCGATGCACTTGTCGCCGTACGAGACGCACGTCATGGGACCCAGGAACAGCGCGCCATAGTTGGTCATCTTGTCGAGGGCGTCGCGCGGCGTTTTCGTGAAAATCTGCACGTGCTCAAAGGCATACTCATCGGCAATGGCATAGGCCTCGTCAATGTTCTTGGCCAGGACCACCTCGCCCAGCTGGCCCCACGAAACGCGCGCAATGTCGGCCGTGCTGAGGCTTGTCAAGAGAGAGTCGCACAGCTCGATCGTCTTGCGGCCGACCTCTTCCGATGTCGTGATCAGCACGGCAGGACTGTCCGGCCCGTGCTCCGCCTGCGACAGCAGGTCCGTTGCCACCATGAACGGGTCCGCCGTCTCGTCGGCCACAATCAGCACTTCCGTCGGGCCCGCAAACAAGTCGATACCAACTTCGCCAAAGAGCTGCCGCTTGGCCTCGGCGACAAAGGCGTTGCCGGGCCCCGCGAGAAAGTCCACCTTGCGGATGGTTTCGGTACCCACGGCCATGGCCGCCACGGCCTGCACGCCGCCCAGAATGAAAATCTCGTCGGCTCCCGCCAAGTGAAGCGCGGCCACTGTAGCGCTCGGGATCTCGCCGCGGATCGGCGGCGTGCACCCCACGACGTGCGGCACGCCCGCCACTTTAGCCGTCACGACGGTCATATGCGCGGACGCCAGCAGCGGGTAGCGTCCGCCAGGGACGTACGCGCCGACGGAGTCGACGGGGTTGTTTCGCTGGCCCAGAAAGACGCCTGGGCTGGTTTCGACCTCAAAGTCCTGGAGGGATTCGCGCTGGGCCTTGGCAAAGCGACGTACATTCGCCTGGACGGTGCGGATGTCGTCCAACGTCTGCTGGGGGACGCTCGCCACGATGCGCGCAATGTCGTCGGCGCTGAGTTTGAACGAGCCCGGCGACCATTTGTCAAATTTGTCCGAGTAGCGGCGGACGGCGGCGTCGCCATCGCGGCGGATGTCGTCGATGACAGTACGGACAATAGAGGGTACGTCGGCGGAGGCGGCACCGGCGCTGCTCGCCGGCGGTGACGCCTTCTTGAGGTAGGTTCGAGGCATGCTGTCGGTTTGGGAATGCAAGAACAAAATCAAGTATGGACAGGTAGAGGTAGAGGCTTGCTTCTCATCAAATCTCGAACACCGAATTTAATAAGCCGGGGGTATCTTCCCGTGCGGGGAGAGACATTGCATAACCCCGTGAGGAGCAGGCGACCGAGAACATGGCCGTTGTCGGACTAAATTCGGGCGGAGAAAGCCCGCGTCAATAGTCTGTAGGCAGCACTTGGCAATCTCCGATGGCTTTCACATTTCGTCTGAACGTCAATAAAAATAGTTGTCGCCGTGAAAATTCGAAAACGGAATACGCAGCGGACTTTCTGGAGTTTAAAATGATTCCATGATTGAAGTTGAACAGAACAAATGATCGGAGACCGGATGGGAGAGCCAGAAGATGATAATAGGCAACAGGATTTCGTTCCCCATATAATCTTGTCAGACTAAAAATAGGGTGTGGGTATTCGTTAGCTTCAGCTTTGCCCTTTGTTGACGTCTCTTGTACGGAGTATTTTATTCATTTTCAATCCCGATCGTACTTTTTCTGGGCATCTCGAAGATCATTCTAAATATATCTGTGCTTAATTCCACATCCATTGAAGACGGCACTGGGCTGAACGAATTGCTCTATTTTCAGGTACGTTTTATTTTGGGTTGTCAGATGCGGCGCCGGTTTAGCCCGTATTCTGGCGCTCGTGTTTCATTCTAGCCCAACAATGAAGCCCCCGGAGTCAAAAGTGTCGATCCGGTTCCAACCCTATGGTAACGCCAAGGGGATGAAAGTTTATTTTGAATCCATAACGTGGTCTGCCGGCAGCAAAAAAATGTTCCCGTCGTACGTATGTCGTGCGTTTGGCGTCTTGTCCAACAAGGCTGCCATATTCCGCTTATGCGTGGACATTGGACCGAGCAGGGAGTGAAGCATGGCGACAACTATCGCCAAACATCTTGTGATCTGACATTTCGGCCGCGTATCGGATTAGGCTGCCTCATTTTTCTGATATGCCGTTGGATCTATATAAGTTCCCGCTTGCGAACATCGATTTCATTTGAAAATTATTATACCAGATCGAGAACCAGGCAATCTGTCAAGCATCTTGTAAACGACCATCAGCATAATCTTCTGCATACACCGACCACAATCATCGCAAATCAAACCGGCCTCGACTGCAAAACAATCACAATGTCCGACAACAAAAGATCGCTGCGCTCCAAGGTCATGAACCTAGCGGCCAACCCGACACTCTACCTGGCGCTGCGGGCCCTGCAGCTCATCTTGGCCATCGGCGTTGTGGGCGCCATCGGCTCCGGTAAGTTGACGATTCGCTATGTTATTTGGCGGTGCACCAGATTAACACCAATTCCCTCCTTCCCCAGCCATCCATGACTTCCGCGGCTACATCGTCGTCAATAATGCCTCGTCCGACACCATTACCGAACACGTTGGCTTCCCCGACGCTTGGGGCTTCCTCTTGTTCACTGCTCTCTGGACCTTTCTGGGTGTCATCTTTGGCGTTGTCGCCGGCCACCGCTACCCGGTCCATCGCCGCGTCGGCTACGCTCGCGTATTTGTCGAGCTGGTGGCGCTGCTGTTGTGGCCGGTGGGCTTCATTGCCTCGGCCGTCCACGTGGGCACTCAATCGTGCCCGTTGAAGGACGGCATGTGTGGATCAGTTAATGTAGCCGTGGTGCTTGGGTCGCTGGAGACGCTGCTGTTCCTGGTGACGGTGCCGCTGACTTCCACGCTCGTCTTTTTCCTGCACAGCAGCAGCAGCAGCAACATCACCAACAACAACAACGTCAATGCTCGGCCGGTCAAGGAGGTCGAGCCGGAGAAGTCCTTGCAGAAAGACTTGCCGGACGAGTGGCAGCCGGAGGAGAAGCCGTATGAGAAGGAGGATGTCTGAGGGGGGTGGCGTCTGGGAGTGTCTGGTCTGTTTTCAGAAGAAAAAGATACGAAAAAAGAGGACAAGGAGAGAAAGAAGCCACGAAGGAAAAGAAAAAGGAAACGGCTCGTTGCGTCGAGGTTCCTTGATACATAGACTTAGGATGTAATACTGTAAATCAATTTGTTTTCGTAACTATTCCATCCCGTATTTAGTACAAGATCCAAACTTTGTTCTTCCTGTTGACCAGGCGACCCCTCCAGGCTTTCTCTTTGGCATGTCATGGAACCGTTGCCCGAGGGGCACGTCGTATTTATTTGTACGTCGTTGATGAAAGACTGTGAAGACCAATCGCCAAGAAGCCCCACTGTTCCTCGCCAAGACTGACGATGCAGCGCGGAACACAGCCTTCTCTTGGAATGGAAAGAGGACTTCCATCGATACATTTAGAACTCTGACCCTTCTTCTTACTTTGCTTTTTATTTTGACCCGACTGCCGGTTTTCCGTGCTGATTTTTTATTTTGCCATGGTCGTCGTTTCCCGGGGGTTACACCCAGGGCGGATCGCCGAGCTTGGGTCGCCCGCAATTTCAGCACACCCATGCAGGCGTCATCCGTATTCCGTATCTGCATAATACGGCACACACGTGCCGCCCATGCGAGCAAATGGTGCGCACAAAAGGTTCCCGAGAAGACGGGCTGCCCCCGTCGTGAAACGTCTGGGGGGGCTGTGAAGCGACATTGTCTGTCCTTCTGGTTTTTTTTTGTCAAAGAGGATGGACGAAAAGAAATAGAAGTTGAGATGATGCCGTACACCGCGGATACGATGGGTACGACGGAGGATAGTACGGGCAACAATGGGCAAGTACGAGCAATACGGTATACCCAGCCGGGAGACTGGCTGTCGCTCGGCTACACCGTCTGAGGGCTTCGTTCATTGGGATTTTGATTATTCGATTTGTCTACTTAAAAGACAGCGATGCCAAGCCCTTCTAGAAGACAAGAAATGCAGCTCACTTCTCTTGGCTTTTTACCCAATTGACCCCGAACATCATTGCCAAGAAATCTCCACGATCCATCCATCATGCGCAGTGCTCTTCTCACTCTTGCAGGCTCGGTGGCCACGGCCGCGGCCGCCTCCGCCAACATCACTTGCGCCACCGGCCTCTACCTGCTGTGTGGCCGGCCCTCGGGCGCCCCGGCCGTCTCACCCAACGTGACGCTCTACGGGCCCGACAACACGACGGGCGTCGGCTTCATCGCCGAAAAGATTGCCGCCCAGGTCCCCGGCAGCATCATCGCCGGCATCGAGTACCCCGCCAGCGACCCGGACCCGGACGGCGGGGCGTTCAACCTCACGACCTACTATTTGTCGGAGAACCAGGGCGCACAGGCCGCCATCGATCAGATCACGGCATACACCGCCGCCTGTCCGCAGGACCCGATGGCCCTCATCGGGTTCTCTCAGGGCGCCCAGATTATCTCGGACGCGCTGTGCGGTGGCATCGGACCGGATGTCTTTCCCGGCGCCAACTTTAATTCAGACGCGCCCCTCCCGGCCACCCTCGTCCTCGACAACGTCGTCGCCATTGCCCTCATTGCCGACCCGACGCACGTCGCCGGCACTTCCTACGATGTTGGCAACAGCACGCACGGCGGCGTCATCCCGCGTGCCAACACGACCGTCTGCGATGCCTACAGCGACCGCATGCAGTCGTACTGCGAGGCCAACGATTTCTTTTGCGACTCGGGCAACAGCACGGCCATCCACCTAGCCGAGGCCAACACGTACGAAGACGAGGTGGTGTCCTTTGTGGTGAAGCAGTGGAAGAAGTCCAGGACCGGTGTCCGCACCACCTCAACGGGTTCGTCAGGGCCGCCGGCGCCAACGTCGACACCGAATGCGGCCGGCCCGGGCCTTGCTACCTCACAGGCGGCACTTTGGGGGACTGTGGGCATTCTGGCTGCCATACTGGCACTGTGATATGTGTGAAGTGACAAGAGAGGATGATGTTGAAATATACCAAGAGGCGGAAATACTAGAAAATAGTAATGGTAGTGAAAATACAAGAGAATACGCGATCGAAGATACGCGAGTCTAGTATAATAAACTCGATAATTACATAAGATGAACGGGCGCCTCTGGATATATTATCTTACGTTATTAATATTTCTATTTTAATTCAATTAATAATTATAATATTCACCTAAAATATTATACCCCGATAAATTCTTCATTTAATCTTTCTTATCTAAAGTCGTTTAACCTTCCGGCCTCCGAGACAAAATAATAACGTAAAGCTATCCCTTTATCGGTACCTGTTATAAAGGCACTTCCCAAGGGAGAGAGTCTCTGCTAGGTGATCAGGCTGGGGAGGGGGTCTTGTCCGATAAGAACAGTGAGAAGGTGTAACGTGAGCAGGAAAGCGGTGACATACATGGGGATCGTATAATCGTGAAATGAACGGAATTATCAGGATGTCTTTCGGACAGTGGGACACTTGTAATTTATCCGGAAGGCAGAATTCCCTTGACATTTCATTTTCGCAGTTCCATTCCAGTCATCAACAATAGACACCAAGTAAACACAAACTCCATCATTTAAGAGCCAATTTGACTACATCGTCCAGGCTTTCCGTGCGCAGACCGTATTGTGCCAGCTTGGCCAGCTCAGCCGCATCCACTTTGTTCTGGAAGTCGCCGCCATGGCCCTCAAGGAAATGCGTGACATAGAACTTGGTATACGGCGCAACACCGTCGCCTTTCTTGATGGCCTCCTCGTAATCCTTGGCCACATCGTGGACGTCACGCACCGAAATGTCCCAGTCGGCATCCGTGGTGCCCGTGGCATGCTGCACGGCGTCCAGGATCTCCCGTTGCGACAGATGGAACGACGGCGCATACACGGCTTGGTTCTTGTACCGGGCCAGGTCGGCCTCGGGAAGGCTCAGCACCGCGGCAATTAGCTCGCTCGTGTGCTGGACGGTCGACGTGTTGACCTTTCCGTCGGCGCCTTTCCAGAGGGTCGCCTTGCGGCCCTTCACGTCCACGCCCCAGAGGCCGGCGTCGAGACCAAACTCAACCCAGGGCCCGACGGTCGGCGACACCCAGCTGCTGACACCGAGCTCCTCGATGAGATCGCGGTAGATCTTCTTTGTCACGAGCAGGATGTTTTCGTCGGTCAGCTGCTTGGCGAAAGGGTCCGGGCCGAACTCGGAGGGCACAATGTAGGGCACGCCGACCTTAGCCGCCGCGCGAATGGCCGGGTCTTGGAGGTGCAGATGCGACAGGGGCGGGATCAAAACTAGCACATCCTGGCCCTGGAGGGCGACGGATAGGAACGCTTCGTCGTCGAGGTCGCCCTTCTTGACAGCGATCGCCGACGGAAACGTGCTCGTGGCATCGGATCTCTGAATTGCCGTGATGGTGTGGACGCCCTGGGCGAGAAGGCCATTGACGGTCGGTTTTCCGAGCTGGCCGCTAGCACCGACGATGGCGATCTTCCGTCCTTGGGGGGCCATTGTGAAGCGTTGAAGTGCCGAATTGTCCTTTGGTGTATTGGCAGGTGAAACGGAGAGCTCGTAGAAGAGTGCAATTGAGTGGTCAATTCAATCTTTGGTTTCAATATTCTCCGTTTCGCTTTCTCTTTCTCTTTTCTCATTTCACCTTCCATCACTTCTTTAAATAGTTCAACATCATTGGTTGTCATGTCAAATTCTACACGGCATATGGTACATCGCTGGTACGGCTTGCTTCACTGCTTCTTCTTTGCTTACTACGACAGCTTAAAGATCGCAACGCGGGGTCAACCAATAGACACCTAGAATAGCTTTACCAACCAATTGAACCAAAGACGCATCGAAATTTGGTTGATAATCAATGGAACTACGAGGTACAACCTGTTTCAATTCGTCGAAAACGAGCAGCGTCGCCTGGCAGCGCCAGGACACTTTGCACGCAGGATCACAACATAAAGGATTATTGACGTCGTAACATCCCGTTTTTCTTTCACTCAGCAATGTGCGTGATATTACAAATGAGTATCGCCAGTTTTAAGCAAACACCGAAATCCCCTACAGCGGCAACTCCGTAAATAACAGATGAGATTTTGGTCACAATTCTCGCGGGCTCTTGTTTCACCGACGTCGGAATCGAAGATAGGTGAAAACTTCTCTTTGTATTACAAAGATAGTCCATGTTGCTCTTCCCCACCTGTATTGGGCAGCGTGCACAGCATCTCATCGTAGTGCACGCTTCTTCATGGGCTTACGGATGACATCGCGTGTGTGGAATAGTGTTTTGTGCTATGTCCATTTCGCGTTACTTTGAAATAAGTGGCACATTGCCCATTGGAAAGCAGCAATCGGTGCATACCTTTTTCATTTTTCCTACGATATCTGGCAAGCTCTGCATCCATTGCCTCCTTCACCATCAAGCCAAACGATCCAAGTCGTCGTCGTCTCGACTTGCTTTCTCCTCATGGCGAAACAAAACCTCACAGGGCTCTCTGCGCCACTGCCTGCTTTCTTCAAAGGCAATGACGACCTCGGTATGCTTTGCTTCTCTCTTGAAAGTGTTTCTGTTTGGTATACAAAGTGGGATTGACATCCATTGGAATAGACCTCGAGCCGTATGCGCGGCACGCACAGCGTACGAAATATATACTTTGACTGCCTCTACGAAAACAAAAGACGACATCTAATAGTATGAGTAGATCTCGCCGGGCAGGGTGTCATTCCTGTCGTGTCGGCAAGCATTGGCGAGGCTGTGCATTTAGTAGGTATTGCTGTTCCAAAACGCCCATCACAGATCACAAACCGTCTCCCTAACAACCGTTGCAGAGCCGCGACGAGCGAATCCAGCTCATCAAGACGGCACGAGCCGCACTTGACGCCGTTCACAAACAGGATATGCCCGTCGTTGCCGGCGTCGGCACGCTTAGCACTCGCGAAACGATCGACCTGGCGCGTGATGCGGCCACGGCGGGTGCCGACTATGCCCTGGTCATCCCGCCGGGATACTATGGCGGTGTTTTACAAGGAAATCCAGTAGCAATCAAACGCTTCTACGTGGATGTCGCTGCTGCCTCGCCAATACCCGTGTACGTCCCGGTTTTCTCGGGTTTTCTCGGTTTTTATGTGCTGAGCATGGTATATGTTGATATCTTATATCTGGGCTAACACCACAAAAGGGTCATTTATAATTACCCACCTGTGGCCGGTGGCATTGACTTGGACAGTGAAACAGTGATCGAAATAGCCAAGACCGCGCCAAATGTCCACGCCGTTATGCTGTCGTACGTGTTTTTTTGTTCCATTTTCAATTCTATTCGCAATGTTCGCTCTCACTAACCGTTATAGATGCAGCAGCGTCGGAAAGCTGACAAGGATCGCAACCGTCACGACAAGTTCGTCCTTCAGAACGTCCTATCCACGGACGTCCAAACACGCACGCTTTCAAACGATGGCCGGGTTCACGGATATACTCCTGCCCTCCGTATCTGTGGGCGCTGAAGGGGCGATTAGTCCCTTGTCGAACATTGCGCCAGTAGGTCACCCCAAGACACCCCAAGATCGTGCTTATATGAACCCTGTGGTCATTCTTAACCATTCTCAACTCCCACCATCTGGTCGACGACAGAAATTCACAACAAAACTGTGGAATGCCACACAGTCTCTTAACAGTGCCGCTGGCCTGCAAGAGGCACGCAATCTGCAAGGGTTGGCTTCCATGGCCGAAGCTGAAATGCTGAAGGCGGGGGTACGTATTTAAATATCCAACTCTTTGTGGAGAGGAAGCCGAACGAGACTGAAGCCGAATTAACAAAGTTACCAAGCCGGTGGGTGTGAAAAAGATTATTGCCCAAGTTTTCGGATACGGTGACGCAGCACCTAGGCTTCCCCTCTTACCAGTCGACGAAGAAGTGACAACACGACTTCTCGACTCTCTGTATCTGAAGGAGATCTTGAAATTAGAACAGACTCTGTAGATATTTGGTACTAAAACGCGTTTCCCGTAACTGATATCATCACAGAGAGTTACACCTCTAGGCTATAAGGGCATTGGTCTAGTGTTTTCCAGATTGTTATAAAAAAAGATAAGTAAAAAGAAAAAAAAAAAGAAGAGAAATACGAAAACAACGGTAAAAATAAGTAAAATAACGGTAAAAAAAACGGTAAAGTAAAGGGGAAAAGGAAGTAAAGAAGACGGGAGGTATTCTGGCACTAAGTGCCGGAATAGGCGATATATTTGGTTATTGGCGTAGTGGTAAACCTCCACACCACCGTAACACTTAAGCTGCAGCCTCACCTTGCTTTGCGGTAGCATTCTCCATCCAACGATGGTCGAGGCTGTCTGTTGGCATACAATGATTGGCTGGCTGGATCAAAATTGGATTGGATTGTTTTGTAGGAGGATTGTTTTGTAGGAGGTCAAAGATGGCTTGCCAGGCCTGCTATGGTAGATACGCTAATACGTGTGCCCTCCAAGACGAATAGTGATGTCGGTCTCGAGTTGGTGGGAGTCTGGACGTCCAGGTTCCAACTTGTTGTCGTTGCTTGGGCACATTTGGACGTTTGGCGGTAAGGCGGCTCCCGCTGTTGGCATATTTGAGCGATCTCTCGCACAAGTTCCATACAAAGAGCAAAACGTTCATCCACATTGTCAACACCAGCAGCTTTAGAGAAAAGCTTGGCAATCCGCGCTCGTCCTGGAAGCTCGTCATGGACGGCGGATGAGGCAAGATACTCTGAGGGCTTGACGCCGCACAATTGCCGGGCAATCTCTTCGCCGTCGCTGAGGGCATACAACTCATGAATTGCACGGGTCAGGCGGCTGTCACAGAGTGTTTTTCGTAGGGTATGTCTTTTTCGATCTGGGGGTTGTACATATCCCTCAATGGTCTCTAACCAACAGTATCACGTCGTTCGTATTGTGATGCAGTCCAACTCGATGTGGTGGCTGTTCTGGGACTTGTATCCGCTATTTGGCGACATCGAAAAGGTGTGCGACAACTATGCGGCAACGTGGAAGGCGCACTATCCGACGTGTACGCACTTTAACCGGCATCTCGTCGAGGGCGGCAGTGGCCGCAGCAGCAGCACAAATGACGGCCACAGCGATAGTGCGGGCCTAAACACCCTCATGTGCGACTGCACGGCTGGCAGCGACTATTGTGCCTGCGAGAGCATCCACCGCCGCGACCAACACCACCAGCATAGCAACACCAGCCAGCCCCCTGCAGTCGCTGGTCTTGTACATTGACAACGCGCAGCCGACCGAGGTGCCGTGCCACGAGCGCATGGACGACTGCGGGCTGATGGAGCACCTGGCCAAGTTCTACTACATGCAGAAGATGCGCTGCGGCCTGCTCGAGGCGTTCAGCTGCAAGACGCTTGGCATGGTCGAGGTCGTCGAGATCCGGGGCAACATTGCCGTCGGCCGGCGCACGACCGTGCTCGAGCTGGGCCGCTACACCAGCCACCGCCGCACTTACTACTTCCACAAGGCCAGCAAGGCCGAGCGCACGCCCATTATCGAGGGGCTGCGCGCCAGCAACGTGCTGCTGCCCGCCGGCGAGCCGCCGCTTCTCGAGCGCCTCGTCGAGCGCTGGGGGTAGGGGCAGCGGTCAGCCCGGCGGCTGAGCCCATTGCCGCGGAGAAGGGAGACGGCATCGTCGTCGTCGTCGTCGGCATCCCCTCTCTCCTCCACCTCCCCCTTCTCCGGCTGCCGGGCACTCAACTTTGTCAGCACGACGCACACGTCGTTTGGCGGCATCGCGGCTGTGCTACCCTTTTTGCCCAGTCTCGCAGTCATTGTCGTCTGGCCGGTCGTGGCGACGCAAAAGTACCGCGCCGACGTCCAGATGTCGCTGCAGACGGGCTTCACTGTCGGCAGCTACGTCGTGACGACCGGCGCGCGGCTGGTCGCGCTCGTCACCTTTGTTGCGTCCGTGTCACAGAGCGGCATGCAGGTCGGGACGCACTTGGAGGTCACGTAGGGTATAACTGATAGCACTTTTTTCTTGCGTTCTTGATAGTTGTGCGTATGTCGAGCCCAGGCCGGCGGTGATTAATTCGAGGATGTGTGGTATACGACTTCCTGGCGCCGGAGGGGGGAGGGGGCTCCGTTCTCCCCATGTGTGTCAGTTATGTCGAGAGGCGAGCAGGGCCTGCAGGCTATCGCTCTGAGCGTGGCTGAATTTCGGCGCTGCTTAAGGAGGCTTCTCTATTTAAGGCTACACGACTTGAGCTATTTAGGAACCTTTCCCATTCGTTTGGTAATAGCCTGCTCTCTCCTCCGCATTTAGCTGCTTAAGGTTCTTTAGAAAATCTGCCAAGTCATCTAAGTCCTCATCCTGGGCCAACTCCTCCACGGTCATTCCGTCAAATCTCGCGAAGATATCGATGTCCCTCCTGTGGGCTAGCACTTTTGCTGCTCCGATCTGCTTCTCCGAAATAGCATGAAAAAGCAAATTTGGATATTCAGGACTTCTTGGCTCAATAACGATTCCTGGAAAACCTAGCAAGGCGACGGCAACGTCGTCGTCTGTGTCGAGTGCACGTTCGAGCGGCGACATCTCTGCGTCTCTTCCAGTGTCTCGCAAAGCGCGGGCCGCCCCCGGGTTCGTTGATGACAGGAAAAGCTGCAGAAGGCGAAGATCAGCATACTGTATAACATGGTGCAGTGCCGTGTAACCATCATTGTTCTTATTCGAAAGGTCAGAGACGTCCATAATATCGATGATATCCTGAAGTGGTAATGTGTGTAGATTGGCTATCGCCAATAACGTATCTCCGTTATGGTCCCTCTGTCTCCGGACTTGTACGTAATCTGGGCCGTGTAGCGCGAAAAATTGTCGGAAGATGTTGCTGTTGCCCCTTTGGGCAGCATGCCACAGAGCCGTCCAACCTTTGTGGTCCTGGAGCTGGCTACCCAACTGGCCTTCGTTGCTCTGTAGCATCAACTCGCAATTATCTTCCCTTCCTCGGAACGCTGCAATGTGTAGAGGTGTATACCCTGCATCACTTTGCGTCTTGAGAAACGACGGCCTCCTAGATATGAGGTCAGAAACCACATCAGGGGGGGCGTGGGCAGCGGCTACATGAAGAGCCGTTTGGCCAAACACGTCGCGCTTATGATTCTCGCAGGCTTCCTCGGCAAAATAATAGTCTCCTGGACTCCACAAGTGATGGTTTATATTATCGATCAACTCGTCGGCACTCATTAGGGACAGGCCAAAAAAGTGATCATTCCATCCACTAGACCACCTCTGTGGGACGACGACGGCAGAGCTCTTCCAAAAGGTAATCGTCTGGCACTCCTTGGGTAGATTTAGTAATGTCGCGATTGATGCCATGCGAGTGAAACCTTTGTTCTCCCGCCACCAGCTCCAGAGGAGGCGATAGACATTTGTTCTGCTAAAACGTGCATGCGATGTCCATCGTTTCGAAAATAGCATCTCGGCTGCAAAGGAGACGTCGCTTATGGTGGGATTGTTCATCAACACATTCTCCATGCTTGACATCAATTGATCATTCAATTCTGAAGCGAGGGAATATCCAGGCAACGCATACTCTCCCTCTGGTGCGCCTACATCTGGGCATAAAATGGCTCGTTGAAGTTGGTTCAACAGTAGCATTTCAGCGGAGTTGCGAGCCACGCCGTGGGCCGAGGGCCACTTTTCAAGGCTGCTAATGAGGCAGCTTTGCAACTGTCGCACTGTGGATTCAAGAAGGCGGAGTCTGCTGGGTTTGCCGGGCTGAGGCCAGGGAAGAACGTTGTCAACGCGGACTAAATTGCCGTGCTCTGTGGCCACAAGCTGGTACATCCGCACGGCGTCCACCCTATAGAAATCGCACACGCGTTAACAATATCCGACAAATATATTCATGCATGTATTGGAGTGAACGGGCATCTAGCTGGTCTTACAGGTCAGAAAGCTGCACTTCAGAATCACTGTTTGAACCACTCCTTATCGTAGCAATGCCTTCGTCGACAGATCCCTCAGATGAGGGGGAGCCTGGGGAGCCTGGCAAGTCTGGGGGGGACCATTTCTGGCCGCTTGGCAATGAAGCAGCAGGGGCGTCCTCGGTGCAAGGCTGGGCTTGGCGTGTCGTGGCGGCGTCAGGGATGGCTCGTGGTCGGAACCGAGGCGCCCACGCCGGCTCTGAGCAAGGCAGGTTCTTTTCTTGACATCTGTCGCATTTCGCTGGCCATAATCGGGGTTGTGGAAGGCACTAAACCAAGTGCGATTCTCAATCAGTCTTTGTTTTGTGGCAGACTTGCTGTGCAGCATACGTACCGACCGACGATCTTTTCGACATTGACCACATTTTGGCTTCGGCTTTTTGTTCGGCCCCCCTGGAGCAGACCTTTCAGGATTTTCGCCGGGTAACTGTGAGAACGACATTGTGTAAAACGTGCAGCGGCATGAAGAGCAAAAGGTCAGCTGCAGATGGCAAACGTGCGGAAGGCAGGGTATTTATACAGCTGCTGATTGCCTGCCATCGCGTTCCTGCACCTTCAGCCTCACCCCTCTTTTTTCGCACTGTTGCTTGAAGGCTTCTTCGTCTTAATTGGTCCTAGAGAGTTTTACGCCTCGCACGTCCACTTCTCACTCGTCGTAACTCGTCGCACCTCGTCGCACCTTGTCGCACCTCGTCGCACCTCGTCGCACCTCGTCCCTCATCGCAACTCATCGCATGTCGACTGATAAGCTAACAAGAGAATTAGACCCACACCTTAGTTCACAGTCAAGAGATCCGCTAAAAGAGAACTAAAAGCGGACCGCTCGGCACTATTCCACTTCTGGACGAAGCCCGGTCAGACTGGCGAAACATCGCCAAAATTCTAGACAAACAGGGACGCTCCCTAAAATTCAAAGTCTTTGGCTCCCCAGGTGGGCTAAACCAGTATGCCTTGGCTTCCTCTATTCTAGAAATCATCATTGGGCCAGAGAGGATACCGTGTAGATGTGCGCAGAGTACCTTTCCGGCCCTAGGAACTTGTCTGCTGTACTTTTCTCTCCTCATCCGTAGCTGCCTACCCATCCTAATCTCTTTCACAGTTGAAAGAAACTTAAATACTCCTTCGTCCTTATACACCCCGTCCTATTCGTCCTTCCTGTTCTTCTCCTGCCTTTCTCCCCCTGCGTTCTCCGTTTCCCTTTTAGTCCCCTTTACCCACTTGTCTCCTTCTTTCCCCTTCTTTCTTCTTTTCATCTTTCCTCCGTTCTTCTCGTCCTCCTCTTTTTTGTATCTTCATACACCCCACACACGTTCACAGCCTTTATACATTTGCTTAGCTTCTTCCACTTCTATACAATATACGGCTTACCAAGCTAGCTGTGTCTAGCTGTGTTACAACCTGGGCCCAACAGCGTCGTCAAGATCTCTAACGCTGGCCTTCTACCTGGCGGTACCGCGGCAAAGAGCAACATAGATGTTCCTAACAGAAAGGACCAAGATCCCCGTACCCCTGTAGGCGATGTATACTCCCTTTTCATATATTTCATACTTGTTGTTTCATTGTATCACTCTAGTGTCGTCGTGGCTTCATTCTAACCCGACGCCTCACTCAGACAAAACAAGCTTCCGATATACCCGTCGAGAGCCCGTCGGGTTCCACCGGAGAGACGTTTAAGATTCTCAAAGCACACATTGATGCAGTCGAGGCGATGGTTGCTGCTTTTGATGTGCATGAGGTAGCGAAACTGGCCATGTCTCTCAACGCTGACCTGGACGCGGCCTTGGGCCTAGAGGGAACGAAAGAATAGACTCGACTGCTTGGAAAACAACGCTTGCCGTTATCTACACTTTCACTCTCTCTTCATCCAGTTTTCTATGGCTCACCGCGTTTAACTATTATTTACAAATTTGTATTTTACGTTCTCATAGCAAAGGAGTACGTTAGCAATTTCTTGTCTTCCCTTGTTTCTCCTTCTGTCTCTGTTTCTTTCTTATAATTCGTACACGATTTTAATATGAACGTTTTCTTGCTCCCTTTTTACTCTTCCTCCACACTATGAAAGTAATGTTTTTTTTTTTGGAAACCGTCTGGGATTTTTATTTCAGTGTTTGTCAATAATGTGACAATTGACGTGAACGTGTATCTCGCCAAAGTTAAACTTGACCTGTAAAAGTACGACAACCGAGTGCCTATTGCGATAGCGACGTCAAACTCGAGTTCACCGTTAGCACTAATGCTTTGTAAAATTCGGCTTAGAAGAAGAACTTGAAAATAAAGTATTATAGAATAAAATATTTCTAAATTCAGAACGTCTCACGACCTTCTTCGCGACTCTCGTCTACTCCAGATTTACTTCATTTTTTTTCGCAGTGTTTGTTTTAGCTTGTTATTTTTTCAAGGTAGAGAGAAGAGGTTTGAGCACCTGTTATAGATTATTATTAGTCTAAATAGGGGGTGAGTATGCAGTTTATTTTATAACTGAAATTGGCAGGTGGTGAGTATACGGTTCCATTTTTGGTAGTCAGGCTTTGAGGAATGGCCATCAAAAGTGGTGGGAAAAGCCTGCCGTTCCACCGTTTCATCGACCGTTTTTGACCTCAGTCTGTCCTTCATCTACGTCATGACCGACATTTATCACGACCGAACGCACCCCCCGCCCAAGCAGTCACAACATTGCCAATTTTTGTCTCATTAATCTTCTGGACTCCATAGTTATTTTTGTATCGAGATGACGCTGCCCGTTTCGGCCTCGGTGAGCTCGGCGCGGTTTCTGACGACTACAGGCGTCGCCGTGGGTACGGAGCAGCCGATGGAGGAACTTCTCGAGCTGGCCGCCAGCGGTAAGGTCACGCCCTCCATTAAGGTCTGGGACTTTGCAGAGACACTGGTCATCATTGAGCAGCTCCGCACGGACAATGTGACGGGGCAAATTATGGTGAAGATTCGAGAGTAGGATGTGTAAATAGGCATAAATCGTTTCTTGCAACAGCAGTGGAAGTAAACAAACCCCATATTTTTGCAACATGACAGAATTGACAAAATGGGCCTGCCGTTCGCAACGACCGCGTTGGTGTATCTCGAACCTTCATGTCGTCTCCGCAGCCCTAGGCGCCCTGTGCAGGTGTAATACTGCGGGATTTCTCGTGTACTTTTCTTCTCCTGCGCTGTCGTCTCCGAGTGTTCTTCCTCCTCTTTCTTCGTCACCATTTGCCATTGGCGCTCTTTTTCTGCTTTACGCGACGCCCTTTCCTCTGCAGTCATTTTTTTCAAACTATCTTTCCTGATATGGCGCCTGCCTGTCAGTTCAAAAAACTTGTCGTCGTATATTTTGGCGTAGTAAGCGAGCCCTACGTCGGGCTATCATAGAAGCAGTGTGCACCGGTCAGAGGTTAGACAACGTCAAAGAGAAAAGGGTGAAAGAGACAACCTCGGAACCATACATACACTTTTTTGTAGCTTGATCATCGTCTCGAGGTCTTTCTCCACGGCGATGTATCCGGTTTTCCCGTGGAACTGTCACGAAGGGGGTGGCAATTCCTCGAGGCCTCGTAGTCCTTGAGGAGCTCGGTTATCTCGCCCAGATTTTTGTCGTCGCGAGGGTAGACGACGCCGTCGGTCCCGGCGCCGATCTCGTTCACCTCTTCTCGGCGTAGCAGTGGCGGGCCCGGCATCGGATGTATTTCTAGAGGCTCCTCTAAAGTAATACGCCTTCACTTCCTTTCCGGACGTTTTATCTTTCGAAACTCGGCAGTGGCGGAGGCTGGTGCTTTTACGGAGTCTTGGGGGGGGGGGGGGGGGGGGGGGGGGGGGGGGGGGGGGGGGGGGGGGGGGGGGGGGGGGGGGGGGGGGGGGGGGGGGGGGGGGGGGGCGGGGGGGGGGGGGGGGGGGGGGCGGGCGCCGGCCCCCCCCCCCCCCCCCCCCCCCCCCCCCAGGATAGCTACCGTGTTCTTTCGAAAATCTAAACTGGTCATGACGCCTCGGGAAGGTTTTGCGAAAGAGGAGCGGCCGGTACAGGCGAGAAAACCGAAAAGAGTAGGATATTGCCGTATTTATATGCCGCTGCGGAGTAAATACGGTTTATTTTTGTCACACGTAGGACTGCGGTGTGGATCATTAACCGCATATCATCTCATGGCGTCTGTCTGTTGGTTGTGTTACCACTGAATTGATGAACAGCCGCACGCTGAAGGCTGTAAATTACTGCGTATGAGAATCATCACAATTACAAGGCCGCAAATGTTTCAGTACCGCGATTCGTTTAATGAGAATGGTTAGTATTCTAGGTACTGCCAAACGTCCGTGATCTAGAAAATGGGCAGAATAATCTGTTTCATGACCGGAATCTCGACACCTCCCAACCCTTTGCCACACGTGAAAGATCCTCTTGGCCACTCGTTTGTGAGTATCTCGGCAGTGGACTTTGATCCATGCCCAGCGGATAATGTCGAGATGGCAGCGGTGTCTAGCGGTTCCTCATCACGTCGCAGCACCCCAGTTGGCAGCGTCTGGGAAAATTGCGATGACTGTTACAGCACGGATACTTCGCTCTCGTCTCTGTCAGACGACATTCTCGAAGCAGTGGGACACACTCTGGGATTGGCGAGGCTGGTCTTGCCACCACGGGAGGTACTCGAAAGCGCCGGTGCAAAGAAAGATCAGCCACCGACCAAGGAGGACATGTTGTATCTGTTAACTGCCGAGGAATGTTTGTTAGTTCAGTTGTTCACTAATCAGCAAGCTTCCACGGACCGGAATGCACCACTAACTAAAAACAAGGCTTGAAAATCTAATTTATGGCTTCGAGCGATATATGTACTAAGGCGTATTGTATCCTCCCACCGGCACATCTATTGCTCCGATCACATCATCGTCAATGAAAAAAAAACTTTAAGTACAATCAATGTCTGTGCCGCAAGTCTGCTGTCGACGAGCAGAAAACATCATCACACAGCATACTTGTCACAATGAAAGCGCTTGTCGCCAACCGCGGGATTCTAATTCGATCTGCCAACCTCCTGGCGGGAAAGACGATCGGAAAGGGTGTCAAGGTCGAGGATATCTCTAAACCCACCATCTCGGAGAAGGAAATTCTGGTCAAGGTGCACGCGACAGCCCTTAATCCAATCGACATCAAGTTCATCGACTTCATCGCTCCCTCGGGTAGTCTTCTCGGCTGCGACTTTGCTGGTGAGGTCGCCGACGTTGTGGCTGGCAGTGCTGCATCGCGCGTGTGGAGAATTGGCGACCGGGTTGCTGGGTTTGTGCAAGGCGGCGTGAGCCAAGAACGTGGCGCATTTGCCGAGTATGTCAAGGCGGAAGAGGATCTTGTCTGGAGAATTCCCGAAGGAGTGAGCGACGAAACAGCGTCCACATATGGCGTCCCAGCAGTTACGGCGATGCAGGCCTTACATCTGCATCTGAACATCCCCTGGGCTGAGGAGGTGGACAAGGAGGGCAAAGTTGACACAGGCTCCTCAATCTTCATCTATGCCGGGTCAACTGCCGTTGGCCTTTTCGCCATCCAAATCGCCAAGAAAGCGGGCTGCACCGTCATTGCCACGGCATCACCGCACTCCTTCGACCTCGTCAAGAGCTATGGCGCGGACCATGTCTTTGACTACCGTTCCCCTACCGCAGCCAAGGACATAAAGAAAGCGTTCCCTACTATATCGCGGGCCTTGGACTGTTTTTCTGAAGGCAATTCGTCCAAGTTCTGTGCCGAGATTATTCAAGGCAACGGCGATACAGTCATAACGCTGCTTGAGACCAAGACAAAGGTGCCCGGGGTCAAATCTCAGATGATCATGTCCTTCCAGCTACTGGGCCTAGAGTTCGCTTGGCTACCGCCCATTGGCCCTAAGTATCCCGTTTCTCCTACAGATCGCGCAGCCCTTGCACGCTTTTACCACTATTTACCCAGCCTCGCGAAAGAATTGAAACCCCCCCCTCTTACGGTGCTGAACGGTGGATTTGACGACATTATAGAGGGACTGGACAGACTTCGCGGAGGCAAAGTGTCCGGCTCCAAGCTCGTGGTCAAGTTATAGAATCGGTCGAGTAATTGTGATGGGTACTTTTGTGATGGAGTTCTCCATTGTTTGTATCATTGAGATAGATAATCACCATAATACTTTCAGTCAGTTGGCGCTTCGCCCTATTAACCAGTACTTGAAAATGTCGCACAACCTCTCCTTCCACTAGCTGACTCAACTAGTCTTAAGTTTCCTCCAGCAAGGAGATGGGGGGAGCAACACATGGGGGAGCTTCATTTCTCTTTGATACTGCTAAGCATCTTACGGACCGGATACGAAACGCCGGTGGTGAGAGAATAGGACACAAGCAGGCAGGCTGACGTGGAAGATTGCAAGAATTCAGATCATACGACCTCGGAAGGAGCTCGATTTGCAGCCGTGGCATGTTGTAAGGATGGATCGGGTGATTTGAAGGCTGTTCCGAGGATCTTTTGACTCAGTGCGCTGCTGTGGCAAGACCGGACATGCTGCCAGAATAAGTACGGTATAATCTACGTCGCGGGGTCTCAATTCTGCAAAAGGCCGTTCGGGCTCAGCTACGCAGAGATGGCCGCAAGCTCTACCAAGAAGGGCCGGAAGGGTCCGATTGATGTGCTGGAGTGGGACTGAAGGTATGAGGACACGAGATGGACAGTAGCAGCGGCTACCAATGAGCCACACACAGTAGGGATGGCCGATTTTGACTTTGCCGATGAGAGGGCAGCACTAATATCTTCCCACAAACAGCCATCGTTCCTCATCTGGAGCAACGTTGCCTCCTCTTTTATTGTCTATTTAATATGCCTTTTGTTAGGCTGCAGCAGTACTTTATGAACCTTGGAATGTGCGGCAGCTTCGTGATTAATTGCAACCTTTGCTGGGGCACCCTTGCTAGAGCAGATTTTCAATATTGCAGAAGAAACGCTGAGCAGTTATCCTAGTATGAACAGGTCACAAGACGCAATGTTGTCACGCCGAGGCAGTTGTGAAACTGGTGAACGGCGACGCAGCTCGTCGCGATGCCAATGTTTGTCAAGTCGGTGTGCCATGTCATGAATCACTGACACCCCTCTCCTTATGTTTATTCGCTTGCCTATTTAATCGTTATATATTTACTTGTTTATTGCTTTTCTTTTGCTTGTTGAATAGGTCCCACCCACTACAACCTAGAACACATACCCACTTAGGTTTGTGACAGTTTTTTTTTCGCCAGGAGGGTTCTATCCAGCTAGTCGCCAATAACCAGGAGTGGTTGAGAAAAGCGGATAATAATACTGATAATTTATGACTTAGTGTAAGTAATTATACAGTTCCGAATAGTTTGAATCGATTTGGCTTGTTGTGGTGTCATTCGGCTTTATTGTTGTGAGGGTTGTGGAAAGTGGCAACTCGCTTATGAACAACTTTACGAGATCCGCATCGAAGCCGATTGCTGGGGCGTGTTGCCTTTTGTTGCCTTTATCGCACCGAAAGGAGAACTTTTTGGAAAAAGTCTTGTATTTTCGACGAATCTTCCACTGTCGTTACCATCGAGACGTCTGCGCATCCACCAATTAGCAAAAAGGGTTTCACAGAACGTGAGAAGCTGTTTAGAGGCGTGCTCACAATGGTCTGGGCGTATAAGGATCATGCATCCTTCTTCTGGATTTATGCCGTAAGATTTGTATGCGTGGCCGTGGCCAGCATTATAGCTCTCGTCGTCCGCAAAGCTTTTGTCAAGACCTGTTTGAAGTCAGAATAGATAATAGATAGGATAAAAAAATGCACTGGAAAGATGCGGGTATGGTGTTGCTTGCATTTGATGCGCCATTTGCCCGTGGTCGGGGTAAACAACGGTGGGATCTGCTCCTGCTCGACCGACTGGCGTTTTGATGCTACTACGAGCACGGATTGTATCACGCTGTCAGCGTCAGCGCCACCCGGCGTGAAGTTCTGCACGATGGCAGCGAGCTCAGATGCCGTCTGATGTTTGCCGATTGTTTACGTTAGCATCTCTTTCCTGATTGTGTTCCTGATTCTGCGGGTATGGCTTCAGTTGGGACGGACCTTGGACAGCCTCACGGCAGCCTTCTCCTGAAGGATGTCACCGGCGAACACGACGATGTGCCACTGCGAGTTGGCCGGCAGAGCGCGCACCAGCTGCATGGTTCGAGCATCCCCCAGTCTCACCACCTGGGCACTCGGGAAGCGCATGCCAACGGTGACGCCGGCCGCCAGCCGCTTGGCGTCGTCACTTGGCGCCACAAGGGCCGACGCTTCGTACTGGATCGACTGGCCGGCCATATAGCGGCCCGCCTCGACGAATCTCGTCCTGAAAATGTCTGCGGTGATTCCGTGCGCCTGGCGGTAGGTAGCAGAGAAGAGCTTGGTAAAGTTGCGGTCAAATTCGATGAGATCGTGCGCCGTTTGTCGTCGCTCCGACACATACGTGTCCAAGACGGCTGGTGGCATCTGGCCGCGCAGCACACCAGCCAGCTTCCAGCCAATGTTGTAGCCGTCCTGCAAGCTCACATTCATGCCCTGCCCGGCCTTGGGCGAGTGCGTGTGGCAAGCGTCGCCGGTGAGAAAGACACGGTTGTCCTTGGCGAAAAAGTCGGCCAGCCGCTGCCCGATCTTGTACGCCGACCACCACACGGTGCTAGCGATGTCGAGGCTGTAAGGATGGAAGATGCGGCGTGCTCTCTCTGTGAGCGCCTCCAGGGTCACGTCGGGCACCGATGCGTCACTCCCCAGCTCAATATAAAAACGCACGAGCGAGCCGCCTTCGCGGGGGATTATCAACAGACTGCCATAGTCCGTTTGCAGCACGGCCTTCTTGCGAATGTCAGGAAAGTCGGTCTGCGGGTAGATGTCCATGACGCCCCAGACCGCGTCGGTGCTGTCGCCGAGCATCTTGAAGCCGAGGGCTTTGCGAACCGAGCTATGCGCTCCGTCACACGCCTGTATAATGATTTGTTTGCTTAGCAGTCTGTTTTTGCCCGACCGCACGGAACAACATACTTTATCAAAGAAGGGGGTTCACACATACCAGCACGTATTTAGACTTGAACACTCTCTCCGACTTATCCGCCATCGTCACTCGTGTCGTGACGCAGTTCGCGTGCGCGTCTTGGACCATCGTCTCGTCCACACCCACGTGTTGTACCTCGGCGCCATACAACATCTCGATGTGGCCGGTGCGTTGGCGGATGTCCTCAATCATCAGCCCGTTGACCCGGGCCTGGTTCAGAATCACATGCGGCTGGTGGCTTAGGCCGGGCTCTATATCCGCCGCGTAGTTTGTCCGATGGATGTTGTCCTGACCCTTTGACGACCAAAACGACAGTTCGAGAACGTGGTAGGCCTCCTTGAGCATATCTTCCGAGATGTCGAAACTCTCAAAGATCTCGACGGTCCGGCATTGCACACCATCGGCCTGGCCGTTCTCCAACGGTCCCGGCCGGCGCTCGACGATCTTGTAGTCAATGCCGCAGCGCGCCAGCCACATAGCGGCGCAGAGCCCCGCAGAGCCACTGCCACAGATGAGGACGTCAACCTGTTCTTCTGTCATGGTGAGGAAATAAAAAATACCACGAAGCTCGGGTATGGCGAAGGTCGGAATAAGGCCGTCCAGATCCGAGCAAAGTTGGCGAGAGTGTGGATCGACACCAGCTGCTATGATGATTGGTATAAAAGAGCTTCATCTTTTTGTAAACACTGTCGCTGGGGCGAGTATTTTATATTATATCAGGATGGTAACCGCCACAAACTATGGCGGGGAAGCCAACTGCTACATGGTCTAATACTCCACAGATGCGCGCCCACCAAACAGACCAGAAAAGACGCGAGACAAGAGGATATACATGAAAATCGGAGATCTAAAGCGGGGAAATAAAACCCCTGGCAGCCCTGCCCACTCGGAAGCGGCCCTTCCTGTCAGGACCACAGCAGGCCACGGAAGGACTAAAGAACCTCCCCCACCCGGAATTTCCGGTAGACTGTCAATTAACTACGCATAAGAGAGAGGCTCGCCACCAAGCTGCGGTCACCCACCTGCCCCGGCGGCCTTCATATCCGGACGCTCATTTCACGCTCCCCCACAATCGGCATCTGAGACGATACCGAGCAAGATTACATGCCATCCATCATGGGGGCATCTCCGCCGCCACATGTTGCCGCCCCGGCACCGGGGCGGCATGAATGCCCCATCTGCGACAAGAAATTCGATCGAAAGGACCACCTCACGCGACATGTGGCATCCCGTAAGTTCGATGCAGAATCGTGCCGCACATGTACGAACATACGAATACTAGTCAAGCTGACACTGAGTAGATTTGAACATACGAGATCACGTCTGTCCCAGATGCCCGAAACGCTTCAATAGAAGGTCTTATCTTCCCCCCCGACGTCTCCTCTGATCTCGCTGCACGACTGTCTAGAAAGTGTGTACTAACAAGCACAGTGACCTCCTGTCGCGCCACATCGCGAATCATAACGCTCCCCATGGCACGCCTCGGGGCCGTCCGCGCGGTCCAAACCGTGCCGCGCAAGCTTGTGAAGCTTGCGTGCGTGCGAAGACAAAGTGCAGCAACCAGCGTCCCTGCCTTCGATGCCAGGCCCGCGGCACGGCGTGCAGAGATGGAAGCGCAACGAAGACGACCACGGTGCCACCAGATAGCGCCGTGGAACCGGTCTCCTCCTCCACCCACGCCAGCCAAGCTACGCAAGAGGTAGACGGATTCCCAGCGCCGCCAGCCGATCCCCACACACCGTCCACCGATGTCTTTCACACGCTGTGGAACTTTGCCGCATCGACAAATCGAGGCCTCGGAGGCGAGTATGCGCTGCAGTTCGGGATCCCCGATCTTATGGACGACCCGCCGGCAGAATCGATATACTGGGAGAACTTCAACCTAGCACCCACAGACTTGCTCGGTATGAGCCATGACTTGGACTTTTCGTTTGACGGCACGCTGCAGGGCATCTGCTCGGATCCGGCGGCCGCGCGTGCTGCCAGAGAGGATGACAACCTGTTGGAGCCTACTGCACCGTGCCTTCCCGCGCCGCCGCCGGCTGTGTCTCCGCCCGGCGCATCGTCGCGGACGAGGCTGTCCAACGCCGTCGCCTCGGGCTACAAGGCATATCTGAGATCGCCGTGGCTTTTTATGCCTGTGGCGCAAGACCATGCCTATGCCGAGAGCCAGGCGTTGTCTGTGGACGAAAGGCAGCTCGCGCAATCGCCCGAGGTCCGGCAGGCGCGGCAGCCGCCCCCATCGCCGGTGCCACGCCCAATGGAAGCTGCGGCGCGCGACGCGATCCTCGCCATGGCCATCCAATTTTCGAAGGCGACTGCCACCATCCGCTCGTTCCCCTCATGCGACCTCCTGAATATCTTCATGCAGGCTTTCTTTGTACGCGAGGCGTCGAGAATGGACCCGTGGGTCCACGCGGCCACGTTTCACCCCGATCGGTGTCGGACGGAACTCCTGGCCGCCATTGTGGCCTGCGGCTCGACGCTGTTTGCTGCTGCCAAAGTCTGGAAAATGGGCCTGGCCCTGCAGGAGGTCGTCAAGCTGGCCGTTCGAAGTGCGGTAGACAACGACAACCGACTGACTCGCGATCTGCAGCTCAGCCAGGCTTTTTTGCTCTGGATTGAAATTGCCCTCTGGAGCGGGCACCGGCGCAAGATGGAGATTGGCGAAGGCTTTGCCTCGAGCATCATTACAGTTCAGTCTCTCACACAGGCACCCAGCCTAAGCCTCCGTCTTTTTCCCGAGTATTAGTATTTTAATGCGTTTGCTAATCGTCCACCCAGATGCTCCGTCGGGCTGGCACTTTTCGCCAGGGTTACTATGCACCGTTGTCTCTGCCGGAAGCTACCGGCCACGAAGACAATTGGGAACAAACATGGCTTCATTGGGTGCGACAACAGTCGTTCAAAAGGTACCATCAAATTGCCCATGTGGTCTTGTTCGTGCTGGCGATATGCTAATATGAGGAAATAAGGCTCGTCTTGCACACGTTCATTACGGAAATGCGCGCTTCCATTGCATTCAGCAGGAGTCCTATCATCTCAGTTGCGGAGATGTCCTTCTCGTTGCCCGCTGCTCGAGACCTCTGGGATGCGTGTGACGCGGCAGAATGGAAAGCGCGGTATCTTGCAAAACGAACCAAGAGCAGCTCCTTCACGGTCGTCGATGGCATGTACAACACCAGCCGTCTTGCACCGGAGCTCGACAACATCGATATGGGTCTTGGCTCGCTAGCCATCCTCTATGGACTTTGGTGCCCCGTGTGGGCCTACAACGACGCGCGGGCCACGACCGATCTGTCCAACACAGCGGGAGTTGGCTCGAGTGCGAGCCATTGGGCGGGCGCACGGCGCCAAGAGCTCTATCAGACCATACAGACCACGTCACTGAAGCTCCGGTCGTTGAATGCCATCTGCCCCGAAGGACAGTTGGTCAGTGAATTTCTGATGCTGTCCTTGCATGCGGCGTTTGAGGACATGCAGCGCTTTGCCGGCCGCTATGGAGTGGACGAATTCAAGCAGGCCCTCCCTCGTCTCCAAGAGTGGGCGCAAAGTGACGACCAGTACGCTGCCGCCTGGCATGCGGGGCAAGTTCTCCGAGTCGCCCGATCCTTTCCCCCAACGCATCTCCGAGGGTTCCCTGCTGTGGCCGTCTACCAGGCATGCCTGACTCTCTTCGTCTTCACAGTTTTTTCAACGTTGTCCCTAGGCCACGCACCTGACAATCCTGTTTCAAATAACACAACGCAAGTGGCAACGGGGTGTGGTACCCGTCATACGCCGCTTGTGGCACAGGGACAGACTGCGCAAGCAACAACGTACACTACAGACGGTTGTAACATATATCCCGAGATCCTGCTAGATGGCGATGAGACCATGGATGTGCGCACATACCTAAGGACCGGTCACGGACGGCCACGCTTGATGGTGTCTGGCCAGGCTCGAGATCTTGAAAATCCTGTAGTCATTGGCACTGTCATGGCCGAAACATTCCGAAGCAACTATCCTTCAAAGTCGGATCCGCTTCCGCCACTGTTAGACAGCCTGGCTAACTTGATGGATGACATTTGCAAGACATTTGTGGCGGAATAGGCTATGGGGTCCGTGACTTGATAAACATTCGAGTTGACATATAAAGGGATTAGTCATAAATCGGACGCAATGTGTATAACTGTCGTCGAGCCTGTTGAATCAGCATAAATGGTGCCTCGTCATGGCGTCTGATCGAGCATCACTGATTTTGCGCGAGGTGGATACTTCGATGGGCCTTGCAATTAGAACCGCAAAAATACGCAATTCGAATATTGTATGCCTTGACAAGTCCTGAGGCTTCCTTACTAGCTACGAGGTCCTGTTTCGTCATCCCATCTCCCCGTATATCAGTTGGTTGCTGGATCTCCCTGTTCTCCGCGTTCACCTCCCTCCGCTCGCCCCATAAAGTTTTCCCCCCAACGTTTCCGAAGACGACCTTTGTCGTCTCCGATTTTCCCAACACGTACAATTTCTATGTGTGTACGCGAATATTAGCGCAAGCTCTTGGTTCACATTCGCACACGGAGCTGGCGGGTGGTTTCCGGATGGCGGTGGGTCGGCCCACCTTTTCGCAATTGCTGCAAAAGTGCGGAGTATTACTCCGCGACGGCGAAGTTATTTTGATATTCCGTGTGGGGGCGGGCCCGTCCATGTGCCCAGTAACAAGTGGCGGTGGAATCGAGAATAACAGAAGCATGGAGCAGTTGAGTTATACCGAGCTTCAATGTACTCGTAGATAGTCGACATGTCATGTGGTCGCTCTATCAAAGGAAACAAGCTCAGCATAGCACACCTCTGGAGACGGATGACGCCATTACTATGGCTTCCATCCCGGAAGCACGCTCGAGAAGCGCTCTTTGTAACATACAGCTTATTAGACGGCGGGAGGCAGCCTTTCTCCTGGGCTGCCCAATGTCGGGACACCGTGCCCGGCCGCGTATACAAACACGCATAAACAAGCGACTAAAAAAAGGAAAGAACAAAAAAGAACAAAAAATGTCGTCGACGGAGGGCCACCGTTATGGGTTGACAATTGGTGTAAACGGCAGGCGGTAAGCGTATACCAAAAATGGTTAGCGGTGAGCATACGGTTCCGGTTTGATAATTAAGTAACATAAAATAAACCAGCTGTACGACGCTTATTGATGGTTGTAAAGTTGTCTATGAATATCACACCTTTGCAAATTTATTTGCCATGACAAGGAATATTTCAGTGACGTCTTCATTCATATGTCTGTTCAAATCATCCTAGGACACGTTTAATATCAATTCTGAGTATTGAAACACCATAGCGTGTCGTTAGTTGGCGGCACTCGCGTTGTTTACTCGGAATACCCAACGGGGCCAACGCAGTCGAGGAACGAGTGCGTCTTGTTCGCGCCGGGGACCTATTTTGCAGATTAGAGTGGTTCTCATACAATTTAGTCCTCCGTTTTTTACTCACATTGTGCACAACCGAAAATGGATCCCACGTCGCGTCTGTATGTGGTGCGTACTCGACATTGTTCATGTACGTGTCCAGCGGGTGGTCGCCGTACAGCGTCTTGAGAAAGGCATAGGCCATGTCCATGCCTGCCGCCACGCCCGAGCTCGTCCACACTTTGCCGTCCACCACCCACCGCGCGCTCGGCACCCACGTCACGTTCTTGCCGTGCGTGGCCGTCTGCGCCCATGCGCCCTTGTTGGACGTGGCGCGGCGGCCCTCGAGCACACCCGACTTGGCGAGCGAGATGGCGCCCGTGCAGACACTCAACAAATACTCGAGCTCGGGGAAGCGGGCGCGGATAAAGTCCTCGACTTTGGTGTTGTTATTTTGCTCCAAGGCAACGTTGCCTGTACCACCCGGGACGAGCAAAATGTCGAGCTTGGGCGCGGTGTCAAACGAGTGCGTGGCCACGACCTGGGGGTTGATCATGTAGCTCAAGTCCATGGGCGGCTGGTCGGGAGCCATGTAGTGGAGAGGTGGACGGGCCGACACGGGGCCGACAGTCTCGGCAATGGTGGCGAGCGTCATGTTGTAGTAGTAGGACATGCCAAAGATCATCTCGAGCGGGCCAAAGACGTCCAGGGGCTCAAAGCCGGGGAACAGAATCTGGGGACGAGAAGTTAGTATTGCCTCACGTGTCACACCTGTGCCACACTGGGAGACTCACATAGCCAACCGAAAGGGTGCGGTTTGCGTTCGCTTTCTGCGCATCAGTCTGGCCTTGCGAAGCGACCAGTTGGCCTGCCATGAGCAGGGAGCCCAAGGCTTGGAGCCGTGAGATTCCACCGAAATTCTTCATTGTTGGTGTTGCAAAATATCAAAAGAATGATCTAAATTCAAAGTCGAGTGAGTGCCGTTGATGCTGTCAGTGTTTCGGTGTATGCAAGACATGAGATAAATGCAAGACCACACAGCCTTATATATCTGTCGAGAACCGAATATTTTCGTCTTCTTGACAGTTGTTGTGTACCACTTCTTCTGTCTAAGAACATATCGGCATGCACACGCTGCCGCACTCCCATGGTATTTAATAACCTTACGGAACTCCGCGGTGAAGGATGGAGCTCTTTAGTTGTCGAAATGGGCATTCATAGTGATGGTGAGAGGGTTTGAGCTTGTAATATATGACAAAAACCCTCTTCTTTTCCGGTCAGATGACCACGCCCCTCAAAACCCCAAAAGGCCTCAGGCTTTAGCCGGGATCTCAGATCCTTCACTACTTCGAAAGTCAACCGAAGTGAATCATCGAATTGCCCCTACATTTTGACCATACCTTAGATCCTGCTAATCCTTAACGTTTCCCTTCTTGTGTGTGTGTGTGCTTGTGGAGCTGATATCATGATTCGCCTGAGAAGCCAGTCTCAGCACAGGAGAGCACTCGTAAGCTAACTAACTTTTCTTTCCTTTATTCAACGTTTTTGTTGCTAGGCACTGTTTGATGTATTCACGCCCGTGGAGGCGACAGCAAAAGTCACAACACCGCCAAGGCGGATCCATCAGACGATTTGGTTTGTCACCTGCTATTATTGAGCCAGCCATTTGTTCTGCCATGTCCGTCTTTCAAGATTTGCCTTACGACACGCTCTCTGCTTTCAGCGGCACCAAAGAGGCTGCTACACACATAATCGAAGCCCTCTATGGTCATCTAGTCAAATGTCGGGGCATCCAGCCACGACCGTATTTTGTCGATGGCGTACTCGTCGTGCTTGGTTTCAGACGTGTGGTAGTCATCCATGCTGGAATCGATCCATCCATCGGTGCCCCGTGACGTGCCCAGTTTGTTACCCACCGGCTGGGCGGATCCGAAATCAATAAGAACAGGAAGACCGGACGTGTCCACAAGAATGTTGCTCGGATTCAAGTCGTTATGTGCCCAGCCGAGTGCGTGAAGGTGGTGAATGGCGGATATGAGAGCGTCCATGAATGGTTCCTTTTCGATGGTGCCAACCTTGTCTTTGAGATAGTCCGTCAGCGTATGGGGATGCTGATTGAGGACGAGGCCAACAATGCGTCCACGCCGGACACGGCAACCATGGTATTGGACAATGTGCGGATTTGTGTGCTGCGACAAAAACTCCATGGTCTGAGCCTCGTCCAGTAACGCTTTGGGGATGAGCCGAAGCACGTTGTGCTTTTTGAAGACAGCGTACAGGGCGAGCATCGGGCGTTTGATATAGACGGCGGAGGGGAATGTATTTGTATCCTCTGCTTGAGTAAAGTCGTTTCCGTCGGCTGTCCATTCAGGGTAAATGTCCTCGTCAGGGATAGGTTTCAAGAGGGACGTAACAAGGTCGAAGGAGAGGTCCTTTTTGGGAAGACTAGACGTGCCAAAATATGCCATGTCATCGTCATCGACTACAGCAAAGATTGTCTGTTTGTGTTGGCCTGTGTCGTCGTGCGTTTCCTCATGGGCAAAGGCCAAGTCATCCCAGGAGGTGATGTTCGGGGTCATTGTAGTGCGTGCGGTGTTGTGTGTTATGCTGATTGGAAACAAGAAAGGAAGAATCTTGGCGTATGTTTGACTGTCGGTGACGGGAAGAAGGCGGTGTACGACATCAAGCTGACAGGCTGCAGCCATTCACGTTGGTAGGCAGGTGTCTCAAGCAACCCCGCCAGATTAGGTGCCACATCTTAGGCAGCCATGAAAACGATGAGAAAATCCCAAGGAATGCGCCGTGCATGTTTGTTTAAGGCGGTAACGTAGGCGAGGTCCTGATAAAGATCACCACTTTACCCCGACATAAGCGTGCCAAGAAAAGGGCAACAATATACTTGCATTGGGAATCATATACTTTATTTGCTCTATTGCCGTCGGCCGTACTCCGTACTCGTAGGTATGTGGGTAATTCATCATTGAAGGTGATTTTCAGGCGTTCAACCCAAACGGCGCTACAACCAATTAGGCAATTTCGTGTTAACCACACCTTGCCGGAGGCATACCGGTATGTAAAAAACTGTTCTGTCAATGTTATTGCACATCGTACGGAGTATTGCTTCACGTTTTTGTATATGTTGACAAAGCGTTATCGTTCCTTTTGAGAGACTCGCCAGGCCGTCGTCTCACGACATAACATATGCCTTTTTCAGGCAAGCGTGCATACGGAGCACCAGGTGATGGGTATCGTCATTTGTATTTAGCTGCTGTCTCAGCGCCGCATCAAGTCAACCCCTCGTCAACTAAATCCAGTCAAGCAAAGTGACCGGGAGGCTTTTTCTCACGTTCCACCTAAACACACAACGACAGACTGCATTACACGGGGCATATACAGTCATCATGGCTCGTAGGCAGCAGAGGCATATCGATCTCTTCTTTGTACACCACTCAGAGGGGATAATCCAGGGGATATGGGACACCATTGCCAAGGCCTCGTTGTATGGGCAGATTAAATTTGAGCTTGTAATTGATTGCTTCGCGATACTGTTGGCTCAGCAGACTACTGCGTAGAGTGAATGGCCGCTGTTTGTTGACATTTACCGCTGAAGGATCAATCCTTCCCACGGAGGAAAAGGTCCTCAAAGCCCGAAAGACCAAGAGACAAAAAGTGCAATGAACAGTCATGGTAATTCATTATATACACAAGAGCATCCATAAAGCTGGCAAGAAGACGGATAAAGCCCGCTCTCCCCTCAAGCTGTCCCGAGAAGTGGGATCGAGCCCTATTTCAACGTCTTGGCGATCCTTCCCCAGATTGCGGGACACGGGCGACACGGGACGATGCTGCGCAAATATGAGCAACTTTGAGCGAAAGCTTATGAAAGCATGTCAAAGCTGCAATGTGTCCGAGCAGATGTGATAACCGTGGGAGAGGGCCTTGCATGACTATGAAGGAGAAAACAACGGAGACTATCGGGCCACATAGTAGCGCGCAGTCAAATGCTTGATCATATGTTGGTAGCTTGCAATTGCAAGCGTTCGGCTCCAGCCAATCAATCACAGCGCCCGACGAAGTAAACAAGCCGCAGAGGGAAATTCTGCATCGAGGGCCTGCACACGCTCTTCCCCTCTCTGTTCTGTCAAATCTTCAATCCAAACTACCTACTTCGAGAATTCGCAGGGTATACCGCCACATCTCTTCTTTTGTCAACTCGACGTCTCTTTCTGTCGACATGACGATTGTGTGGACAGACTCCCCTTTCTGTGGATATGATGTCCCTTTTGATCATCTACATTCTTGAGATGGGCCTCGGCATGTCCTTGAAACTATCCTTATCACGTTGTGTGTCACACGTGGTCTAATGCCCTGAAACTAACGACTCCAGAATAATGAAGTCAAAACTCGCCCCAAGAATGGACAACGTCCCCGTCAAAGTGGGATGAGCTGGAGATGCACGGTGTGCAGTTATTACTGCTGCCCCTGCGGCGTCTATTTTCAGAAGCATCAGAAAGCACAGGGCGGTTCCATCGAAGCCAAATTTGAATGTCTAGAACGTCGGCAAACGTGATGCTGAAAAGGGTGAACTGTATGAGAGACATCAGTATATTTGCGTTTTTTCAGTGCTGCCTGGCCTGCCTCGAGTTCAAAAAGCCATCTTCGAAGTGTCAACTACTCAAGGGTCGTGGCAACAGGGGCTACGCCTTGGGAACTGCAACGGCCGACAGAGGTGAGCACAACACAACATCGTATGTAACAGGTGTAAACAGTAGCCGTATCGTTCTGAACGTCACAAGAAGTCCAAAATGAGTGACGAGAGAAATCAAATTTACGTTTGCTTGTTTGAGGAGTATTTGTTCTTCTTTTTTGTTGCATGGGTGAGAAGAACAGGGCGGAGGGGACAAGATCGAGAAAGGCACCATCGAAGTTGTCTATGGTCAAAGTGCGTCACGTGTATTCCTAAAAGGAATCTTCGGCTCTTGCAAGACTTTTGTGTTGTCCGGTATCGAATATGGATTGTTTACTCAGCCATGAATATCACATAGATATTAGTCTACGCGACGTTTTGAGCCAATGTGGCTGTGAATGGTCAGGTCTCGTCGCGAGGAGGTGCATTTTTCTTGTTATGATGTGCCGGGAAGGAGGAAGATGTGAATGAAATAAGAAACAAAAAATGATGTAAAGTAAAGTATACCAATCCCGTTTTCTCTGAGAACAGTATTTGGAGATGAGTAGTTTGACAATGGTCTACCAAAAATAAAGAATATGAAGATAAAGAAGAAGATGAAAAGTGAAGATGTAAGATTAAATATCTAAAGAAAATGAAAAAAAAAAGACTCAGAGAAGAAATTTAACTGCTTGATATATCTTTTCATTTACACTTAAACGATTTAAATAACTTACGTATGATGCTTGCATTATGAATACAATGGCTGTGGTTCTGATTCCCGTCTTCTCGAAAGACGGAAGCTTGGATGTGGGTCATTGGGCTAGCGTTAAATTACCCGCTGCAAGAGCAAGGCTACGGTGGGGCCTTTTCATAAACGCAAAAAACATCTTGATCTAAATCTTGTATTATGTTTGCTAGCAAGATTTTGATCAAAACCAAATGCATAGATTCAATGGTTTTCGGAAACATTGCACTCCCAAAAACTGAACATCGAGAGTAGTAGGGGGGTTATCTGATTTTAGCCAATAGCGATGTCGTCTTTCTCTGCCCCACCTCGACGGCTGCACTGTGCACCACAGCTAACCACATTTGGCTTCCACAGCTGAGCAAGTTTGCGGCCATTATTATGACCCGCCCCCGACAGGATCTCAATACGACAGAAGCATGGAGACTACTTAAGCCATCAACTGCCGCCACTCTCACTGAGAAGCCTGTTGTTGGAGCTCAAAGGTTTCGCGCGATAACATCGCTTGCCAAGATCCGAGTTGCAGCTGGGTTATCTACAACAATGTCGTCCGCAACTCGGCCAGGTTGCGGCCCCTCTGGGGCGCTGCTTACCTCTTTTCTCCTCTCTAACTTCCATTGTCCCAGTTGCATTCCGACTATACGAAAAGCGCTGCAGACGTCGTTCCTCCGCCACATCAGCTGGATCTCGCCGAACCTAGTCACTTCTGTAGTCACCGTCGAGCACAGCGCGGACGCTTCCAGCACCGACATGAAATCGGCGCTGGAAGGCTCCGGATTCGAGGTGTCTGCTATCTCCAGCTCTCCTAGTGCTTCTGCTGCAGCGTGGCAACACGACCCTGGGGCGGTGGAACCCGCGGAAGACGAATCCTGGCACGCCTTCAACTTGATCGCCTGGATCGCCTGCTCTGCGGCCTCTGGCCGGTCTGCGGCCGACCGGGAGCAGCATGCCAAGATCCATCTCCAGAACTGCGAGAAGTGCCAGCTGGCGAAGCTGGGCGGGGGCGACCCGGCAGCCGAGGTGGATGTGCTCGCTGCACCACAGGCTGCACCACAGCCCCCGACCTCGGCGGCCCCGAACGGGACCAGCGGGTCCGAGGGAACGGCGAAAGCCGCCTCGAAACACGTCGTCGCTGGGGCCACGGGACACGCAATTCCCGATGGCAGACGGCGAGCGACGCTCTCCGTCCGCGGCATGACGTGCGCCGTCTGCGTCAACGCCATAACCGACGAGCTGGGCCGGCTGGAGGGGGTGGTGGACACGGTGGTGAGCCTCGTGTCGAACAGCGCGACGGTCACGTTCGACGGCGGCCCCGCGCGGGTGCCGCAGATCGTCGACGCCATTGAAGATTTGGGCTACGAGGCGACAGTAGACAACGTCGTCAGCCTCGACGAGCAGAGGGCCGCCGCCACCGAGGAGCGCACCGTCGACCTTAAATTGGACGGTGTCTACTGTTCGCAGTGTCCGTCCCGAGTGGCCCGCAGCCTTGCTGGATTCCGGCGGCAACTGGCCATTGTCGGCATGCACACCTCAGCCCAGATCCCCGTCATACAAGTGCGCTACGTGCCCGATGCGCCCGGCCTTACCGTGCGGCGCATCATCGCAGCCATAGAGGCCAGCGACGACGCCATCCGCGCGTCCGTGTACCACGCGCCGACGATCGAGGAGCGCTCGCGGCAGATCCAGCGCCGCTACCAGCGGCAGCTGCTGTACCGCGTGCTCTTGACGGCCGTTCTGTGCATCCCGACCTTCGTGATCGGCATCGTGTACATGGACCTCCTGCCGGACGCCAACGCCGGGAAGCGCTACCTCACGGCGCCGCTGGTGTCGGGCATCAGCCGCGCCCAGTTCGCGCTCTTGGCCCTGGCGACACCCGTGTACTTTTGTGCCGCCGACGTCTTCCACGCCAAAGCCGTCAAAGAGATCCGCGCCCTGTGGCGGCGCGGCAGCCGCACGCCGGTGCTCCAGCGCTTCTACCGCTTCGGCAGCATGAACACGCTGATGTCGCTGGGCACCACCATCGCGTACGTCGCGTCCGTGGCCCAGCTGATTGCCGCCGGCGTGCACCACCCGGCGGCGCTCGGCAACGCGGATCTCTACTTTGACTCGGTCGTGTTCCTGACGTTCTTCATCCTGCTGGGGCGCGTGATCGAATCCCTGAGCAAGGCCAGGGCCGGCGACGCGGTGCAGATGCTGGGCAGGCTCCGCCCGACGACGGCCCTGCTTGTTGAGCGGCTGGACGACAGCGAGAGCGGGGAAGAGAAGGTGTCGGTCGTCCAGGCCGACCTGCTCGACGTGGGTGACCTGGTCCGCGTGCCGCACGGCGGGTCACCGCCGTGCGACGGCACCCTGATCCGCGGTGACACCACCTTTGACGAGTCCTCGCTCACGGGCGAGTCGCGCCCGGTGCGCAAACAGGCCGAGGACGCCGTGTTCGCCGGCACGGTCAACAAGGGCGCCGCTGTGCTCGTCCGCATCACGGGGGCGGCCGGGCGCTCAATGCTGGACCAGATCGTGGACGCCGTGCGCGAAGGGCAGACGAAGCGCGCGCCTGTGGAGCAAATCGCGGATGTCATGACGGCCTACTTTGTGCCGGCGATCACGCTGACGGCGATCCTGACCTGGCTGACGTGGATGGCGCTGGGCTTGGCCGGCCGTCTACCCGCCGGTTGGCTCGACGTGACGTCGGGTGGCTGGGTGGCCTGGGCACTGCAGTTCGCCATTGCCGTGTTTGTCGTCGCGTGCCCGTGCGGCCTGGCCCTCGCGGCACCCACGGCCGTCTTTGTAGGCGGCGGCCTGGCGGCGCGCCACGGTATCCTCGCCAAGGGGGGCGGCGAGGCGTTCGAGAGGGCCAGCAAGGTCGACACCGTCGTATTCGACAAGACGGGCACGCTGACCCTCGGCGGCGAGCCGAGCATCACGGACGCGGAGTTCTATGTCGGCTGCGACGGGGCCTGGAAGGCTACCCTGCTTGCGGCCGTCAAAGCCGTCGAGGAGAGCAGCACCCATCCCATTGCGAAGGCCGTCGCCGTCTACAGTGCTTCGGAGGCGTCGGGCGGTGTGCTTGTCGACCATGTTGACGAGATCCCTGGCAAAGGCATGGCCGCCACCTGCTCGAGTTCCGTTGCGCCAGACGCCCCGTTCGAGATTCTCGTCGGCAACGAGGCTCTTCTGGCTGATTCCGGCGTCGACATGCCACAGGCCGTCACTGCAGTGCTGGGGAGGTGGAAAACGCAGGCAAAGTCCGTTGCCCTGGTCGCGTGCAAGAGAACGCCCTCGCCCGGGACGGGGGCCTCTCCCGATCGCCCAATGCCGTCATACGTGCTCGCTGCTGCCTTTGCCGTCTCCGACCCGATCCGCCCCGAGGCGCCCGCCATCGTGCGTACGCTGCACGCGCGGGGCGTGGCCGTGTGGCTCCTGTCCGGCGACAACGCAGTAACGGCGGCGGCCGTCGCGGCGCGCGTTGGCATCCGTGCCGAGTGCGTGATCGCCGGCATGCTTCCGACGCAAAAGGCAGCGGCCCTGGAACGGCTCCGCCGAGGAGCCGCGGCAGAGGGCAGCGCAACGGGGGCGGCTGTCGCACCGGTGCGCCGGGCCCCGGTCATCGCCATGGTAGGCGACGGCGTCAACGACGCGCCCGCGCTGACAGCGGCCGACGTGGGCGTGGCCGTGGAGTCCGGCGCCGACGTAGCGCTAGGCGCCGCCGACTTTGTGCTGCTGCGCGCGGACCTGCGCGGCGTGCTCAACCTCCTAGACCTGTCGCGCGCCATCCTGGGCCGCATCAAGGTCAACTTCGCCTGGGCCGTCGTGTACAACGTCATCGCGATCCCCATCGCCGCCGGGTGCCTGTACCCCATCACACACAACGGCCAACACGTGCGCCTCGACCCCGTCTGGGCCAGCCTAGCCATGGCGCTCAGCAGCATCTCGGTCGTGAGCAGCTCGCTGGCGCTGCGGAGCCCGGTCCCAGGGCTGGGCTTTCGGGCCAAGAAGATTTCAGATGAGGTTGCAGACATGACTTGACGATTGCTTACGCGATCGCCTCCGAAAAGGTCAACATGCACTCGGGCAAGGTGCTCGCGGACAAAGCCCGGCTTCGCGCGCAGGGCTACGACGGGCTCCCGACCAACAAAGATGTGTTCATGACTGAGGAGACCTATCACCTCATATGGCAGAATCTCACTTGGGCCGTTGCGGACGTGGCCTATCTGGGCAGCGTGCCGAAGGAACGCCCGTCGCGAGTGCACCTGGACTCGCTTTTGCGGCAGGGTGCTGTGGCCGCGGCAAAGGATGACACGAGTGACGTTGCAGACGACTCTGAAATGGATACCTGGGCTTGAGGGTGCTGTTGGCTATGCCAATGATAAACGAACGATGAGGTCAGCGGCAGGAATGTAAAAGAGCTGCAACTAGCGAATGTGCTTTTTTGAGTCAATGCGGTTGTAGGGTGCTCGTGTCTGTTGTTATTTGTCATTGTTGTTCTGTTTGCAAAGATCCATCCAGGTGCCATACTCAAATGTTTGAAATGCTCTTTTATGTAACATTATATGGTCAATACTATCGTTGGTCAACCTTTTGTAGTCCGTACACGGTCGCGATCGGACCTTTATCTTTTTAGTTTCCCTCGTTCTCATTATTATCAGTTGTCATCGTCGCTGCCGTCTGTGTCCGACCATTCCTCCTCCCGTGCCATTTTCTTTTCCTCGGCGACCAGTTCGTCCCATTGGGTATGAAGCCGCTTCGTGTACCGCTCCGACGGCCGGTCCGCCCACCGCCCCAGGTACGAGGCGTTCTGCACAGCCCAGCTAAAGTAGCCCCAGATCCGGTTCAGGCTGACATCCTCGAGCAGCTCCGCGGGCGTGCGCTGCCGGCCTGGCTTGTTTTTCTTCATAATGCTCTCAAACATCTCGGCCACGTCGCTCTCCGAGTCCCGTGCCGCGCACTGGCGGGCGTCTTTGAGAATCTCGAGCACGCCGGCTGTCTCCCAGATGGCAGCGTGCGTCTGTTGCAGTGCGAGTGCGGCATGCTCGTAGGAACCAGGTGCGTAGGACGGGGGGTGGATGACGAGAGCCTCGTCCGGGTCAAAGAGGACGGGGATGAAGCTGTCGTTGGTCTTTTGGATCTCGGCACCCAACGTGCGGGACTGGCGCGACAGCTGGATCTCGAGCGCGGTGAGCTCGTCCGTCGCCTTGCCGACAAACAATTTGACCGAGAGCGGGCTGCGAACGACTTCCGGCTCGATGGCCAACTGAAGTTCGGCAGGCAGTGGGCTGTTCTTAGTGAGCACCCAGCGCGCGACCTTGATGGCGCGAATGTCGATGAGCAGCTTCATTTTGAGGAGGAACACGGCCACAAGGTGGCTCAGGTCGGGGTGCTCGCGACACAAAAAGTCGGGCGCCTCCATCACGTCCTCCCCCTTGAGACTCATATGTGGCTCGCTCATGTCGCCCCAGTCGTAGGTGCCGTTGGGATCGCAGGTGGCCCACCACTTGACAAAGTCGTACGCCTCTTGATCGCGGTCTAGCCGCAACAAGATGGCTGGCAAAAAGTCCCGCTGGCCCAGGTTGTCCGACCGGTTCAGCCGCAGCATGTCCAGGATGTGGTCAGCCGCCTCGCCTACACTGTCGGGCGTGCCCATCAGCCGTAGATGGTCGGCCAGAATGAAACGGGCCCGTATGTACACGCGCGTCTCTAGGATCCCGTAGAAATGGCCGACGTGCGTCTCGAAGGCGTTGGCGGGCGTCATGAAGTCTCCCTCCTGGTTTCGCACCAGGTGCTCCTCCTTCTCCACGCGGGCGCGCTCTTTCTTGATACCCACACAATCCGTCTTGTGTGCTGCGCGGTGCTCGACTTGGTGTTCGCGGCTGCAGTAACGGACGGCGCGGCATCCCGTGCACAGCAGCAGCCGGGGCCGCGAGACCAGGCAGAGCGCACAGCGGTCGCGCAGCGGGCCGACAGGGCCTTTGTGTAGGGCAGGGCGTGTCGCGAGACTGGCCATGATTGGCAATGTCGGATGTCGGTGATGGCGCACTCGTAAAAGGTGCAGGCAGGTGAGATATCGGGGGCGTATTGCCTTGTTGTTGTTCCAAGCAACAGAGAGGGGCTGGAAGAGGTCGACCAGGAGACAATCTTTACTCAGTACAGAAGGCAAGAGCGACCCTGGAAGCTTTCCTCACCGACAAACAAAAGGGGCCAGCATCCAGGGTCGCGGCGCGTCTGATTGGCCGCTACGCGTTCTCACCGCGTTAAGTGCGAGGAGCTTCCGTTTGCTCCAAAACGGGGACTTCAATTTTACGGTGTCGTCTCTGTTGAAAACAAACAATCGTCGGTATGTTACTTCAATTGCCTCAATTCGCCAGTACCGCCCTTTGTCTGACTTGTTGCGTTAACTCATTGATTCAGATTTAGCCTACACCTTGTGCATACGTCGTGCGACTGCCTCCACTCAACTACCTCCACTCATATCCCTAGCAGCGCCCCCTTAGTCGAGCCTGCCAGCGTCGCCCGCCACAGCCGGTGCTCGTTGAGAATGAAGAGCTCACCCGCGCGACCGAAACAGAAGTTGGCCGCGCCGCCCGCCACCAGGATCTTGCCCAGCAGCACGCCGCCGGGCGACCAGATGTTGATCCCGTCGCCGCAGCCGCTGTAGACGTTGCCGTGCACATCGCACTTTATGCCGTCGGGGATGCCGGTGTCGGCCATGGCAAAGAGGCGGCGATTGACCAAAAAGGGCTGGCCGTGGTACGTCGCAAGATCGAATGCATAGATGGTCGACGCTCGGGACAGGTCCGTGGTGCCGTCGCCGTGGATCCAGTCGGTGTCTGTCACATAGACGACCGACTCGTCCGGGCTGAAGCAGATGCCGTTGGGCCGCCCGAACCCGTCGGCCATGGCGCGGATGTTCTTGGTCGCCGGGTCAAACCGATAGACCTGGTTGGGCAGGCTCGGGCGCGGGCGGATCCCCTGCTCGTGGCCATAGTTGGGGTCGGTGAACCAGACGCTGCCGTCACGGGCGATGACCACGTCGTTGACCGAGTTAAAGGGCCGCCCATAAAAGGACGACACCAGCGGGCGCGTCGCATAGGGTGGCGCGGCGTCCATGATGACCAGGCCGCCGACGCTCTCCTTGGTGCCCTGCGAGCAGAACAGCACGGCGTCGTCGCCGTAGTTGACGCCGCCGTTGGCCATTTCGATGCCCTCGGGGTTGATCTCTTCGCATTGGATGTGGTACGAGCCCTCGCCGTTGGTCGTCGGCGGCAGCTGCACCTTTGTGATCTGGATGGCCTTGTTGGCCGTATAGGCGGCACCGGCGACCTCATGCGGCCGCGCGCGGTACTGGTTGCTGGTCACGAACAGCGTGTTGTCACGCGCCACAAACACACCGGCCTCGTGCGCAAAAGGGTAGTCGTTGTTCTCGAACAGCAGCTCGAGCGTCGGCGCCTCGCCAAACAGCGGCTGGGCGGCCTCATCGTAGACAGCGAACGGAGATGCCATGGTGGGGTGTGAAAGAGTGGAAGAGTGGAAGCTAGATCGGGTTGTGTTGACTCTGTTTGCTGACTTGTAAGCTACAGTGGTTATAGTGAAACTTTGCTTGCGTCAATGAACATCGTGAGGTCCCTCATCCGGGGTATCGACGGAGCTTCACATCGTGTGCCTTGGCACCCGAATGACAAAAAAGAAAAAAAAGCGGCCGAGCTGTAGTGGGTGCTGAGTAGCTTGAGCTGGCTAGCTTTGCCTGTTTGGTGTAGCTTGGTCTGTTGGTCGATTTGGCCCGATTTGGCCCCAAAGGCCAGGCCCGTTTGGCGTTTGAGCGCAATCGGCAATTGGGCACTTGTCTTAGCCGGCATGTGCGCCGTGCCAGTTGCCGACGTCAATATTCAATCTTCTCAATGATCGTGCCTCGCCCCCACTTTTTTTCGGTGGTCGTAAACTCGCACCTACACCAGTAGGTGCTGACCACCCAAAACGA